>VSMD01059145.1:0-146022 GCA_008750895.1 Mirza zaza
GGGGGGCTGTCTCGAGGTAAACAGAGCGCCAGGGCAGGGTGTCCTGTCTGCAGGGAGTCCTGCTGGCGTCCCGCCCTGTGCCTGTGCCCACACGCAGTGAAGGCAATCGTTCCCTTTGCCTCTTTGCAGATCCTTGCACTGAAACTCAAATTTATTTTCCAAAATTTCTCTCCACACAACGCTACGTCGCACCTGCCCCCTTTTCCTCTTTCTGCCCCTCTCTTTCTCTCCACCGAGATTTTCTACCCCTTCTTTTTCCTAAACTTCCTAAGATTTCTGGCCATTTCCCTCTCCCGCTCCCCTCTCTTTCTGTCTCTCTTGGTGAGATCTGCCGTCCTTTGGCCACTCCTCTTTCCAGGGGGATTTTGTTGGGGTCCGGCTCACCCTTTGCGGTGGCCTCGGCCTGGCCACATCCCGCTGGGCCTCACCCACCCTCTCGGCCTGGCCTCCCCCGGCCGAACCCCCACACGTGCCTCCAGGGCCACCTCCCTCTTCCTCCTTTCCCCCAAGTGCAGCCACGGCTGAGCCCTCGACGAAGGGTTAACTGCGACTCACTGGGGCAGGGTTGGTTCATAACATGCCGCAGGGAGGTCAGGGGAAGCCAGCCAGGACCCACCAGGCCTCTCGCCCTCCTGTTCCACTGCTCTCGGGTGGGCTTTCTCCCCCAGGCTGAAGCCTTGCCCAGCTGCGTAGTAAGGTGCATTCCTTCCCAGCTTGGCTACCAGAGGGGAAAGGAGCCTCTTCCTCCAGTTCCAACTAGAAAATCCGAGGGGCTGGCCCAGCTTGGATCCTTGCAAAGCCAGAGGGCTGGACGCCAACCCCAGTAGGGGACCTCGAGCAGAACCACATGGTTCCAATGGACAAAGTGGGTATTTCTCCTAGAGAAGAAGACAGCCAAGACCTAGAGAGGAAGAAAGAGTCCCAGGTAGAGAAAACGCTGGTGTTCACATTGCCCCATGTTCCGCCCACGGCCTGGCCTTGACGCGGGTGCAGACCGGCTCCCTCACCCAGCTGCCGCCTCCAAGAGCAGGTGCCCCGACTGCGCCGGCTCCGGCTCCATCAGCCTCTCCTGCAAGGCGCTCACTTCTTAGGCACCAAAAACCTTGGATGCTGCCAAATCTGACTTTTGCCAGCAACTAACCTATCTGTAAGAAAGTCATTTTTGATTTCAAAAAGTCAGATTTGGTGGCTAATTGTCTCAGAAATGCATCACCTGTACACAAAGGATGGGCCACACTTCTCTCCAGAACTCTGCTTCTCAAACAATCATAGATTTTTTTTTTTATTATTTTATTTTTAGAGCTAAGAGCCCCTTAGAGGTTTTCTAGCCCAACCCTCTCATTTTACAAACAAGGCAACAGGCACAGAGAGGTAAGTGTTTTGCCCAGTTATACCAGCCAGTTAGTAGTACTGGCAATAAGAGAATCCTAAAGATTAATCAACACTCGGGGTTTCCTTCTGACGTTTGCAAACTATTTCAGAAAAAAAACGTGGTAACGCACAGTTCCCCTGGACAAACGTGTTTCACATGTTTTTTTAAGGCTTAAAGTTTAAGCCAAAGATGTTTTTTAACTACATGAGTATTAAATCTCATTTTTCTCTTGTGCATTCATCTATAAAATGCTTTATGTTTACAGCAGCTGGTCTTCAGTGGTAATGGATCCCTGCTTTACAATTCCCTGCCAGTCGCTGCAGCCTCAGGCACTTCGGCACCTGTAAGCAACTCAGGGCACCAGCAGAATTGGGCGACAAGAGTTCTCTGTAAAAGAGTTGCTTCGCTTTGGTCATTGGTGTCTAGTTTGTCTAGTTTGGACTTCCGCACTTTTCACAGTTAAAGAGGAAGACACCCCTATATTTATAATTGCTTAGTACAATTTTTCTTCTTTAGTTGTTTCATAATTTTGATTCCATATTCCAAACTCGGAGTCACCAGCCCTGACTTGCAAGAGAAAGAAGTTATTGTGAATGAACAAGCGAAGCACGTGGGTCCCGAGACACGATTGTTGGACACAAAAGCCCCACTATGACTTCGTGAGGGCCGGTCACGCAGCACGAGGAGAGGACACTCGCCGTGCTCACGCTCTGTGTCACCCTCCCAAATTTGTAAACAACCGAAACACAAGTTGTTTTCTTAGCTCGCTGGTGTTTTTCACTCAATAACATGTTAATTAACTTCGTGAGCTTTGTTTTAACCCTGTATAATCTCTCCATTTGAATGGACTCCAATCCCTGGTTTGAATTGGGTGTTTTCTTTGAAGATGGGGCAATCTCTGTGTAGGCGCCTAGTGCCTGTCAGGATAGGCCAGATTATTGTGCAGTAACAAACAGGACCCCAGATCTCAATGGCTCGACCAAAGTTTGTTTTCTGCTCCTGCTCCTGTCCCGTGAGGATCAGCAGGGAGTTTGGAGATTCCAGAATGACCTCAGCAGATGGAACAAATCCCACAGGGACTTGAACAAGCGATCCGATGCTCCAGCCCGGAAGTGACACCTGTCATTTTCCTGCACAATCATTGGTCTGAACGAGTCACTTGGCCCCCTGCCACCCCAGGAGGCCAGAAGTTCAGGGCTCCGTGTGCTCCCCAGGAGAGGAGAGCTGCCTGTCGACCAGCGCAGCCCTCTGCGTGTGCACAGCACGCAGCAACCTCGCCCGCGCACCAGGCCAGGTGACAGCATCTCTGAGGACAGCCGCGTGCCAAAGCCATTAGTCACAGGTTTAAGTACCAACCATTAGCAAGGCAATGGATGGACCGAGGAATAAGGACCAGGTGTTTGACGTCTAACCAAAGTCACAGGGGTGCTACTGGCGTCTAGCAGGTGGAGGCCAGGGGTGCTGCTACACATCCTGCAACCTACAGCACAGTCCCCACGGCAAAGGTGCATGTGGTCCAGAATTGTGCCATGGTTGAGAAGCCCTAGATGATGTAATAAAATGTTCACATTATGAAAACAAAGCAAAACCAGTATGAATCCGCAAACCACAACAAGCAAAACGTCTGCCTGTGTTCTGCCCAGCATGCTGCCTCAGCAGTGGCTGTGGCTGTGGATGTCACACAGGGGCTCCACAAGGCTCTAGTGGCCAGGTGCCACCTCTGGTGACTGGTTACCACTGGTCTTGACCATCCAGATCCCAGGAGCACCGGCTCCCCAGCAGCGACCACCCAAAGTGTCTGCAGACTTTGCCGAATGTCCCCAGGGCAAAACCTCCCCCAGCTGAGAACTCTGCTCCGCTAGAACTTTCCAGTTTGCCAAGGGCACCGTTTTGGTTGGGTTGACCTGGGAAGTGTAAGGCCTGACGAATCTGGCTGTGCCACGGAATCACTCAGGGTCTTCTTGGGGCCTCAGTTTCCCTATCTGTAAAATGAGAGAATTCAACAGGATGATTCCTAAAGTTGGTTCAGAGCATTTCAGACTCCAGGGCTTGGGTTCTTGAATTTTTCAGTGTGACACCGTTCTGGTCATCCACTTCACACACACAACACACACACACACACACACACACACACACACACACACGTGCATGATAATGGAGAGAGGATTTCAGCTGCACAGAGGACGGCCCAGATGGCAGGGAAGGGATGGGCGGTCACAGGGCGGGGAGGGCCGGCAGCTGGTGGGGCAGCTGGGGAAAGGGAGGATGGGGAGGACACAGGAGGTCGTGGGGACTCCAAAGGGCCTGACCCCGGGCTTCCCTGCTAAAGAGCCAGCCTGGGACCTATGGACTAAGAAGAAATGAGCTGGTAAAGGCTGGCAAGGATGCCCAGCAAGCACTGTACCCAGAGAAATGAGCAACGCCCCCAGACTGGGCGGGAAGTGTGTGTGTGTGTGTGTGTGTGTGTGTGTGTGTGTGTGTGTGTGTGTGCAACTCGGCTGTGCACTTGCTCTGGGCAAGAGGAATTGAGCAACTTTAATTCAGTCTGAATCTGCCTGTGAGCTTAAGAAAAAGTGGTTACCGTGGGATTATTGGGTTTGCTGGCGTCCTCCTGGCCTCTCGGCTTGTTGAGCTGAAATCAAAAGACACAGCAATGGGAGGACGGGAAGAGATACTCCTGCTCCTCCACACCCAGGTTCCCCTGCTGCGTCTCAGAATCCAGTAAAGCTTGACATTGACCTTGGCAGGGAGGGGAGTTGGATTTAATAGAAGGCCGTTCAGTCTAAACATCGATTCAGGACTTTTTGAAGGCCACAAGAGACGGGCTGAACAGCCTCTTCGACACTAGGTCCTCTAGAAAGGGTTTGTGCGTATCTTTTATGGGTCTTAGGTTTGTACCTGCTGTTGTTTATTTTCCCAGCTGCGTTGACACTTGCCTGGGCTGCTCAGGAACTGGACTCCAGGCCGTGCTGTAATCCACCGTGGGCACCTGGTTCTCAGAACCACGTCACCCGGTTGTTCTTCCATCCCGTCTGCCGGCCATGCACCAGCTGTGTAGGAAGCACCCACTGCGCGTCCAGGATGGGGTCACGGGCCGAGGCTACGAAGGTGAATAAAATACAGTCCACGCCTTCCAGGGCGTCCCGCTCAGTGAGGGTGGGCGTGTCTGCCAGCGATCACACCCAGCGTGTGAGTGGGACACTCGGGGCGGCCCCCGACCCTCAGAGGTAAGGGAGGCCTCCTGAGCGGGCATCTGAGCTGAGCCTGCAAGGACAGTTAGGGGTGTCCAGGAGAGAGGGGGAGGATCTGGCCTGAGGAAGGCACGAAGCAGGAGAGGGGCGGTGATTCATTGAACTGCAAAGAGCAAGATGTGTTGGGATAGTGGCAAGCGAAGAGGGGACGGTAAGGAATGTGACAAACTGGCCAACCGAGGTCCCATCTTCCGTGCCAAGGAGCTCGGCCATAGGCCAGTCCCTCGTTACCCAACTACGGGCGATTCTCATCAGTCGCAGCAGCTAAGGTCCCGGGAAGTCGCCCAGACGCTGAACGCGCCAATGCGGAACCGTTGCTCCCAGGGGAAATGCAGCCTCAGGTTCCTGCCAGCCCCTGAGCACAACTTTGTTGTCAACTGACCAATATATAACCTTCTTCTATGTGTGTTTGTGTTTCAAAACACCTTACTTAGTATGTGCCGTTGCTTCATTAGCATCGAACTCACGGCCAACAGCGCCGAGTGAAGCTTCTCCGACCCACATGTCTCTCCAACGCCAGACAACGCTTCAGCACTGCATTGGGGGCAGTTTTAAACAGTGAAATCACCAATAAAAAGCACACACCCAAAAAGTGGCACTAAATAGATCACAAAAAGGACACCTGTTTACAGTAGGAGAGCTGAACCAAGAAGGCAGAGGGTCGCCTTGCTCGACCTCAGCAGGGAACACGTATGGGGCCAAGAAAAGTCTTTGCCACTGTGCACCTGTCACGAAAAGCCACAAGAGTGCCCCATGTGTTGATGTAGGGGCTACAGATACATTTTATCAAGTAGACAAATTCGCAAATATGAGATCACGAGTCATGAGGACCCACTGCGTTTCAAAAACCTGAATATGAACCTCTAAATTCCCAGTAGTGCCCATGACCTCTATGTTCACTGGAATATTTTCATTCTCCCCGTAGAGATTTCCCCTGGAACATGGGAGAAAGGCATGAGTGAATGTAGAGACATCTGTGAATTGCAGACTGCAGAGGTGGGAACTCAGCCATGTCACACTAAAGCAGCGTTTAAGCAGCCGACCCTGTGTCACCCCATGCACAGCCTGTCAGGGTGACTTACAGCTCATTCCCAGATGCACGACAAGCCAGACTCGACTAGCACCACCGTCCCCAACAGGAGCAAAGCAAAGCGTCTCGGAGCCCCTGGGGGTTCTGTCGTGTCAGCTGTCCCCTCTGCCGCTCTCTGCGCTCGCTCGCGGAGTCTTGGACCCCCCAGTTCCCGGCAGAAGCGCAGCAGCCTTTTCCCAGAGATGTGTTTAAGAGAACAGTCTGGACAGCCTGGCGCTTCAGAATTTTCCAGAACAGAGTGATAAATAAACTCCATGAGCTGCTCGATCCCAGGGACTCTTCCAGGGCAATTATTTATTTGAATTGATAGACATGGGACTGTCAGTTCAGAGGGGACCTGCCTTTGCCATGGAGGAGTATCGTTTATGGCTCGGAATTTGATTTTTACAGGACGTACGCTACCCAAATGGTGTACGCTACCTGCAATAGTTGAAACTGATCATTTGAAGCTGCCCAGGGGGTCTCTAACCCCTAATTTTTTAATTTAAAAAGTAGTCTTTATTTTTTTTAGAGCAGTTTTAAGTTCACAGCAAAATTGTGCAGACAGTGCAGAGAGTCCCCACATACCCCGTGCCCCAACCCCGGTATGGCCTCCCCAGCTACTGACACCCACACCACAGTGCTACTTTTGTTACAATCAATGAACCTGCATCGACCTGCCATCACCACCCAAAGTCCATAGTTTACATTAGGGTGCACTCTTGATGTTGTACACCTGTGAGTTGAGATGAGTGTGTAATGACATGTACCAACCATCACAGTGTCATACAGAAGAGTTTCACTGCCCTAAAAATCCCCTGTGCTCTGCCTGGTCATCCCTCCCTGCCCCCAACCCTTGGCAGCCACTGATCTCTTTACTGTCGCCATAGTCTTGCCTTTTCCAGAATGTTATGTGGTTGGAGTCATATAATAAGGAGCTTTATCAGACCGGTTAACCCCCCATATTTGTTTGTTTGTTTGTTTTTCGGAGACAAGGCCTCACTCTGTTGCCCAGACTGGGGTGCAGGGGCACTATCATAGCTCATTGCAGCCTCAAAGTCCTGGGCTAAAGTGATCCTCCTGCCTCAGCTTCCCAAGTAACTGGGACTAGAGGCACATGCCACCATGCTGGGCTCATTTTTGAAAAAAAAATTTGTAGAGACAGGGTCTTGCTATGTTGCCCAGGCTGGTCTCAAACTCCTGGCTTCAAGTGATCCTTTCTCCATGGCCTCCCAAAGAGCTAGGATTACAGGCATGAGCCATCACACCTGACCCTAATTCCAAATTTTTAAGATCAATATAAATTAGCAAGTCACCTGCAAATCACTACACTATAAGCAACTTGGGGCCTTTGTCATTGTTGTATTCCCTACACGTAGGGGACACAAATGTTTGTTGAATGGATAAATGGACGAACAACCTGCTTCTCTGATTTAAAAAGAAAAATAAGAACACTAATCTATGAACAGTCAGCAGTTGTACTTAGAAATTAATATTACTTAGAAAAAAAGATGCTAATTCTTTTCACTCTGAATAAAGAACAGCTTGTGAAAAATAAAGCCCAAGCCAGCTATGGCAGCATTCATCTGTAGTCCCAGCTACTCGAGAGGCTGAGGCAGAAGGATCACTTGAGTCCAGGACTTCAAGGCCAGCCAGGACAGCACAGTGAGACCTCATCCCTAAATAAAATAAAATAGCCAAGTACAAATGCCAGACTGTAGGTCATGAAATTTGACTCAGATCTTAATATTTTGGTAACTTTTAAAATTCTGATTTGTACCTTCCATAGAGTGGGATCTCACAGCTGGTAGCATGGTTTAAGTGCAAGGGATTTCTGCTCATCGTTTTCAAGTTTTGTGTTTAGGGCTCCCCTCTGAGCACCTTCCAAATTATCTGACGCTCCCCTTCGCTGGGGTGTCCAGAGTGTCTCAGCAAAGCCAAATATAACGAGACGATGAGCTCACAGATCCGTTATGCCTTGTCTCTATTTCTGGTCCCCAGCACCATCCTGGCTTTTTTGACAGTAGAGTTGCGCTGCTGAGTCATGTGTAACCTAAACCCTCATCTGCAGTTACCTGCTTCTAGCCAGAGCCAGGGAAACCTAGACAAGGGGCAACTGGCATTGCCAGGAACACAGAGGGAAGGACGGCTGGGTAAGACGCATTCGGGAGATACAAACACAGAAAGGAAAACTTGAGTTTAAACAGTAATCAGTGAGAGGTCGGTCCAGGGAACTTAAAGCATAGATCTGCCTCGCTTTATATAATTAAAACATTTTAAAGCATTTTGCATGTAAATTTGCAGGTACATCAACTCCCAGTTCAATTGCCGCAGGGGCACTGACATTTAGGGGAATCTGGCGATGGTTCCGTTTAAAGCGTTTGTCGGTGATGTTAATACTCACCCTCTAATTTTGCTGTATTTTACATTGATACTTCCCAGCGTTGGCTTTGAGAGTGGACTGTCAGGTGTCTCATCAAAGCACACTGCCTAGAAGACAATTAGGCAGAACAAATACATGTGAGGCTGTCTAAATATGCCCTGAATCTGGTTTTGGAATTTACAACAGAAAATAAAAGAATGTTGGTCTTGAAGGCTGTCATCTGTCTCAGCAGAAAATGCCTCTTTGTGAAAAGTGTTGTCACAATTGATAGCATGGCTTAAGTGACGGCTTCTCAGCATTTTTGTGGCTGTTCCCCGATGTCCCCTTCTACCCCTGTGGCTGATCACAAGGCCTTCTGTGATAGAAATACATGTTCCAGCTTCTCTGGCAATTATGTGTGGTTATATATAAATTCTGGCCAATAGGATGTTAGCAAGAATGTCATATGTGACTTCAGGAAATGTCTTTAAAGTACAGAGATGCTCCTTTTTTCATCTCTTCCTCCTTCCTGGAGGCTAGATTACAGATGTGGTGCCTGGAGCTCAAGCAGCTATTTTGGACTATGAGGCAGCATGCTAAGCATGGTAGAGAAACCGCATAGACAGATTTGGTCTCCCTGATGATCTGGAGCTTCTAAAATAGCCTTTGACTCCCATTTCTGGACTTCTATGTAAGAGATAAATAAATTTTTTTCTTGTTTAAACTACTGCTGCCTTGTATTTTTTGTCATTCAAAAGCTAAACCTAGGAATGATTGATATAGGCATTAAGGAAATGCTCATTTCATCTCAGTATAGCCTTTATGTAGTTCAATTACATGGATTTATTAAACCCCTCTTATACAGAAAAATAACACGGGTTCTTAACCTAAGGATCCATGAACTTTGGGGAAAAGTTCGTCTTTATTTTTATAATTTCTGCCGAAATTTACCAATTCAATAATGAATGTAGTATAGCATTAACAGTATGAGTGACCATTAACAGTATGAGTAACAACAGTATGAGTGTCATTAATAGTTATTTTCAGATCACAGCACGCACACGTGTTACTGATATTTCAAAACATCAGTTATAGGTACCACTGTTTGAACTTAGGAAAGTTATTGCTAGAAAGGCCATTGTTAGATTTTATTTTTAATGCATTAATGAAGGAGTAGGCTAGGTTCTCTGGAAGCAGACTCTGAGACGGAGTCTAGCATGTAGGTAGTGCCCTTGGGATGCACTCGAGTGGAGGGAGGGGAGGAAGCAGGAGCGTGCAGGGGGTTAGCTGCGCTGCAGGCCTGACCACAGCCTCAGCTGACTACCTGAGACTCTCTGGAGCCAAAATGGATCATCGTGCTTGTCCCTATGTTGAGCCATTACCCTCCCCTTGGTCAGCATTTAGGAATGGCACCGCCTTGGAGGAGGCAGCTCTCTGCAGCTGGGACCAGCCCTGAAGGCTGCCGGCGACAGCATGGCCAGCAGCTCAAGTCCTGCCTTAGAGGGGATCTAGGTGGCACATCCCCATGTCCAACCCAGCCCACTCCTTACACCGCTGAGACGCCCTTTTCCACACACATTCAGGAACCAGCCTCTTCAATGTCCCAGCAGGCCTTTCTTTCGGGGCAAACCTGAAAAGGAAGGTTAGTTCTCCCTGTTAATCTTCAGCCCCCACAACTGCAACAGGTCTTGGCCCGTCCTTCTAGATCCCGCTGGCCTTCAGCGAGCATCTCTGCTGGTCTCACTGCCTACTTGATCACAAGATCCAGGCCATCTTCCAAGAAGAGGCTGTGTCCCGGTCCCCATGCCCTCCTCGGCAGGCAGAATGATGTGCCACCAAAGATGCCCAGGTCCTAACCCTAGAACCTGTGACTATGCTACCATACTTGGCAAAAGAGACTTTGCAGATAAGATTAAGTTAAGAATCGTGAGATGGGAGATTGTCCTCAATTATCTGGGTGGCCAATGGCATCGGGAGGGTCCTTATAAGCAAGATGAGGAGGCAGGAGTGTCAGAGGCAGAAGGGAAGATATGACCACAGAAGCAGAGGTCAAGTGACACGATTGCTGGCCGGGGACCTTAGGCAGCGCCAGAAGCTGGACAAGTCAAGGAAATAGACTGTCCCCAGGAGCCTTCAGAAGGAACACAGCCTTGCTGACACTCCATGATGTTGGCCCCATGAGACCCATTTTGGATTTAAGACGTCCAGAACTGTAAGATAATAAATTGGCTTTGTTTTAAGCTGCTACATTTATGACAATTCATTGCAGCAGCAACAGAAAACTGATATACTTTCCCAGGGTAGGATTGATACACCTCTCCCTTGGTAATCGCAGCTGGACAAGGGAGTACCAGGCAGTGCCCAGGTAGTAAATGTATTCCTCCCTGCCCACTTTATATGACAGCAGCCCTACTTCCTGCTGATGAGTATAGTTAACATCCCTGCCGGGACAGTCATGTTTCTTATGTCCTTTGGGACATAAGAAACAGAAGTGCGCAGGCAGCAGCCGTAGCTTACAGTTCAATGAAACTCTCGCTGTGTCCCCTAGTGGGAGTTTTCCATTTTGGGGACCAGGACCTCTAACCCTGCAAAGCCTAGCGTTGTGATGATGAGAAACTCAGACTCTCCAGGTGGTCATTGGCCTATGTGTTGCCATAGCAACCACATCCATGGGAGTCACTGGGAGTGTCACTAAGAGGGGGCACTTCAGCTTCCACCCTCGGTTCCCAGACCCATGTCTTTTTTCCTGTTGGGGCCTGTGAGTTTTCTATTGCACTGCAACAAATTACAGCCATGCGTCGCTTAACGATAGGGGTATGTCCTGAGAAACGCTTCATTAGGTGACGTGGCCGTTGCGCAAATGTCATAGAGTGTGCATTCACACACACCTAGACAGGACAGCCTACTATACACCTAGGCCCTGTGGGATGGCCTCTTGCTCCGAGGCCACCAACCCGCACAGCACGTCACTGTACTGAGTACTGCAGGCAACAGAAACCCAACAGCAAATATCTGTACATCTAAACATAGAAAAGGCACAGTAAAACTATGGTATAAAAGATAAAAGTGGGCTGGGTGCGGTGGCTCGTGCCTGTAATCCTAGCACTCTGGGGGCCAAGGCGGGTGGATCGCTCAAGGTCAGGAGTTCAAAACCAGCCTGAGCAAGAGCGAGACCCCGTCTCTACTAAAAATAGAAAGAAATTAATTGGCCAACTAAAAATATATAGAGAAACAAAAATTACCCAGGCATAGTGGTATGTGCCTGTAGTCCCAGCTACTCGGGAGGCTGAGTCAGGAGGATCGCTTGAGCCCAGGAGTTTGAGGTTGCTGTGAGCTAGGCTGACGCCACAGCACTCTAACCTGGGCAACAGAGTGAGACTCTGTCTCAAAAATAAAATAAAATAAAAGATAAAAGTGGTACACCTGTGCAGGGCGCGTACCACGGATGGAGCTTGCAGGGCTGGAAGGTGCTCTGGGCGCATGCGTGGTGAGCGGTGGGTGAACATGAGGGCCTAGAGCGCTGCTGTACGCTGCTGTAGACTTGGTAACTACTGGACATTTACGCTACACTAAATTTATTTAAAATGTATTTCTTCTTCAATAATAAATTCACCTTAGCTTACTATAACTTTTCTACTTTCACACCTTTTAATTTTTTAACTCTTTTGTAATAACACATAGCTTACAATACAAACACATTGTACAGCTGTACAAAAAGATTCTTTCTTTATATCTTTCTCCTCTAAGCTGTTTTCTACTTTTTTTCCTTCTACTGTACGACTGCCAGAGGCACACGAGGAGGGCCATCATTGGCCTCCGCCCAGCAGCACCCTCAGAGCCTGCAGTCCTGGGTGGGCTCCCAGCCTCTGCCCCCGGCCAGCGCCCACTCACTGTCGCTCTCCCAGTGAGGACACGGGCACCGGTCTTCACACTGCTCTGCCAGCGATCAAGCTCCCGGCACCTCCACTCCCGCTGCGTGTCCCCCTGCCAGCACCGGGTCACCTGCATCCCGGAGGGCTATATCGTGGCACAGACACAGCACACCCCAGCCTCACTGTGTCCTAACTTGAACACGCTCCTGAGGCCTGCACTGTCTCTGTGCCCCACCTGCCACCGTCTTTATAATTGCTCCTCTGTTAGCATTAGTGCCTCTTTATGTTAAAATTTTCCTGTTCAAATTACTTGGTGCTTCTCTCTCCATTTGGACGGTGAATGATACAGAGAGATCTGGGCCATCTGGACATTTTGCAGAACATCTCCTGGATCCACTCTGTGGCTGACATCATGCGACATAGGACAGACGGGCAAGAAGTGGCTAGCACATTATAGGCCTTGGTAAGTTGCACACGCCCCAGAGGGCGGGAGAGGAACCCTACAAAGATTTAGGAGCCTGGCACACCAGTAACGGTTTTAGGGGTCCCGTGGTCAGGGGCATGTCAGGACAGCCCATGCAAAGTCCAAGTCAAACGACTGCATCTTGGACTTTGCACCATGAGGAAGGAAGTGCGACACCTAGAAGTTCTCTTTGGGTTATGGAGAGAGCATGTTGCACACCTGGGAATCCCACTGTCACCCGCCACCAACCAGCATGGACGGCTGCAGGGTTGAGGTGGGCCCGGAACAGGAAAGGGCTCTGCAGCAGGTCCAGGCTGCAGTGCATGTGGCCCTGCCACTGGGCTGTCAACCCAGCAGCCTGTGGTCTAGATCAGGAGTCCTCAAACTTTTAAACAGGGGACCAGTTCACTGTCCCTCAGACCGTTGGAGGGCCGGACCATAGTTTAAAAAAACTATGAACAAATTCCTATGCACACTGCACATATCTTATTTTGAAGTAAAAAAACAAATGGGCAAAAACACCCGCATGTGGCCCATGGGCCGTAGTTCGAGGACGCCTGGTCTAGAGGTACCAGTGATGGGAAGATGCTGTGTGGAGCTGTCGTGTGCCCCACTGGGAGGTTACAACGCCGGCTCTGAGGGTTCTGGAGCTGGGCCATGCCGCCTGCAGTGGGGGATCACACCCCCTTTGACACACAATGCCTGGCACGTCGCTGTGCCCTGGTAGGAAAGGAGGGCCTGATCGTGGGACGCCCAAGTGACCTCCCACCTGGAACACCCTTCATTAACTGTGTTGTGTCAGACCAATGAATCCTAAGGCTGGGTGGGGCTGGCTGCACCTGTTGTTAGACCGGAGTGGCACATGTAGGGCTGAGCGTGGGCAAGACCAGGGGCAAGAGCTGCATGTGCAGGCATTTCAGACCCTCGTGCCACCCGCCAGCGGCGCACACCTGTGGCTGTGTGAGGGTGTCCCCATCGTACGGATGGCAACGGAGCCGAAACGGCCCTTAGCCTAGTGACTTACGAGCCATCATGACATCGTAGCGCAACCCGTCACTACGCATTTGTGGTGACGCTGGTGTGAACAAACCTACTGCACTGCCAGTTGTGTAAATACAATTATGCAAAATAATAATACTTGATAAAGACAATACACAACTATGTCACTGGTTTACATGCTGACTATACTTTCTATGTTAGGGTGCACTGCTTCTGCTTATATAAAGAAAAGTTAACTGTCAAACAGCCTCAGGCGGGTCCTTGAGGAGGCGTTCCAGAAGAAGGCCCTGTTATCGCAGGAGATGACAGCTCCCTGCCTGTCACTGTCCCTGAAGACTTTCCGGTGGGACGCGATGCGGAGGTGGAAGACAGTGATGTTGATGATCCTGACCCTGTATAGGCTTAGGCTAATGTGTGTGTTTGTGTCTTAACTTTTAACAAAAAAGTTGAAAAAGTAAAAAGCCCCAGGGGAAATTTTTAAATGTATAGTGTTGTCCCTTCTATGTGAATAATGACTGTTTTGAATCCTCTCTTACAATAGGGAGAGAAAAGAATGAATTCTTAAACAATGATCCAGACACCACGTATCTGAGACTGTGAATGTTCCAGCAAAGATGCTATATCTGTCACACAGGTGCAGTGGGGACCGCCACTCCATTGAGACTGCAGTAGTCTAGTGTCATTCCACAGACTCTCCCCTGTTATGCATGAGCCAGACTAAAGAAATCAATGAATGAAAGACCCCTGAGGGTGGCATTAATCTCCTCAACCCTTGCATCCCAGGATGCAATATTATTTCTGACTTACTATGACTTATTATGTTGACCCAGGGTGGAAGGGGGCTGTTTGGAGGTTTCCCAACTACTAGAGCTCTTATTCCATGAGCCACCCATTGTGTGCATGTCTATCTCAATTTTTCATGTGGGAACCATGGAGAGGATGACTGGGTGGGGGCTGAGGACCCAGCAGACTCGCTGGCAGCCAGACCTTGGCCAGGACTCCATGTATTATCCGGCCTTCCTATGCCCCACTGTAATGAAGGCCATGATCATACTTCGGGCCTCTGGCTATTGATGCCAACTCACACCCTGTGTCCAGCAGCGCTCAAAATATTTGGGTAGGAGCCAGGTGCAGTGGCTCACCCTATAGTCCCAGCTACGTGGGAAGCTGAGGCAAGGAGACTGCTTGAGCCCAGCCTCAAGCCATGATCGTATCGCTGCACTCCAGCCTGAGCCACAGAGTGAGATATATATGTAGATATATGGTCATTCCCCGTTCCCCACTTGCCATACTGGTGCAGGGTCCTTCTTAATGGGGAGCCAGTTTATGTTCCATCAATCGTTCTGGATCTAAAAACTGTCTCAGGTCTGGAAACTGCGGGAAGGAGCATGACTTCTTATTGGGTGACCTTCACTTCCTAATCATTCATCCTTGATTTCTTCTGATGGTGCAAGTTGAGTAGCACCCTTTGTGGTCACCCACCTCTTTGGCCCCCAGGGACTCGGTGCTCTGTTACCCACTTCCATGACTCTCTGTGGGTCAGGCCCCTGGGCGGCCACTACGACCTTGCCACACATTCTGGTAAACGCATCCACCTGGCTTCCGATGCGGCACAAGTTGTGCCTAGAGAGTATACTCACGTGCGGCTTTAATGAAAGGAGAGGCAATCATACAGCAGGATAAAGGCGAACACCAGAGCTGTCCAGGACATCCAGGTGCAGCTTTCTGTCAGTCACACACATAGAATGCACTTGATCTTAGGATAATGAACCGCCGAGATATGTGTCAAATGCCTAGGTCTCAGGGAAGCCACAATCTCATCTGGAGATAGTTTTTAATATCCTGATCACAGCCAAAGCCAGTTTGCACAATCAGGCTCAACAATGGAAATGTAGATAACACAGCAGAAACGGGTGCAAACGATCCATCTGTACGTTTTCTATAAACAATGATGGCACGTTGGTACAGACTGCTCCTAGTATTTTTTGGACTCAGCACAGAACTAAACTAATCACTAGTTCATAAATTCCATTCTGGATGGGTCGAGGGTCAGCACCATGGCTTCAGGATCCCCTGGAGATAAGCCTAGGGATGCAACAAACCAGGAAAAATTACCCCTGTGTCTACACAGATAGTTAAGGGCCACACCTGGCTCCATTGTTTTGGGCTCCGTTGTTTCCATTGCTGCCAGCAGGCCTAATTCTGCAAGCACTTCTCCTGTACGGTTCTGGCCTGCAGAGAAGAGCTACGCCTGATCTTCCTATTGATGCTGGTGTCCCTCTTATCAGGACATTCTTTGTGGCCTTGGAGCAATTGTCCTCTGCTCCTTCCTATGGAACATTATCATCTGCTGAGCTTTCCAGACTTGCCACCATGTGTTCCCTCCAGCAGGCCAACTGCCCTTAACCCTGAGACGCATTCCTCCACTGTCCACCGGGGCAATGCAGGCGTTTCTACCTACTAAGTGTAGGCCTATGTTTTTTCGTGTTTCGAGGAGCAAGTTCATACGGTGTCTGGGAATCTTTGCCAGGATGTTAAATTCTGCATTATGGGAGAAAATGCTCCCAAATCAACACAGCCTCCCTTATTCAAGCTCTTGCTCTGGCCCTCCTGACCCAGCACCCTTGAAATCCATTCCACGTGTCTTCTTCATTCTTGTGGTTCACACTAAGCAGGCCTTGCAGCTCCTTTGGGGTGCAGTCCCTTTCCTCCCTTATTAGGCCACCATGTCCCTTACTGGGTTATACTGTGACTTAACCTATTTTATGCTCATTGGCCAGGAGAGGAGGCAGGGGACTTCCAGAAGGGGTTCCATGTAGACCGTGGGAAAAGGCCTTTGCATTGTCTTCACGTGGGAGTGGGGGAAGGGCACTGCTGCAGGCTCAGAGCATTCAAAGGAATCTGGGAATCCATGATTTCCAGGAACAGCAACTCAGGTGTCCCCTTTTCATATGTCAGGGTCCCATCCTTTCCCAACAAGGGCTCTGACCTAGTCATAGCCAGCCTGCCTTGGCCAGAAGCTTAACCTTCTTTGGAGTGTGATTATTCCACTGAACTCAGCAACAGTCACCCAATGACGTTGTCCTCAGTTACTATTTTCCCTGTGTTCCTCAAACACCTGCTTAATTGGAAATTTGGCTTTTATCTTTTTCTCCTAGTTATCAATCCCCCTGTCACACCAGCTAGTGCATGCTCCTCCACCAGCACACCATCCCAATTTACCATTTTAACAACTGATTGCCATCTGTTGCCACCTTGTGATGGGGTCCCCGCTGACAGCTGGGCAACAAGTGACCCACCTCTGAAACTCTACCTTATCGTCTGCTTTCCTGAACCATTCCTGACACCAGCTGTTCTTGGTTGAGTTCCCCAAGAAGCAGAGAGTTTAGGAAACCAAATGCTTATTAGAACTTGCAATCAACACAGGAGGAAGTGGGGGACGGAAGCAGGACTGAGCAGAGGAGGAAGCTCTGGAGTTAAAAGAGCCCATCAGACTTGCCCGGTGTGGGACCAAGATCCCACTCCGAGCTCAATCAGTCATCAGATGTGGGTCTCCCAGCAGGAAGGTGACTCTTGCTTCTGAGGCAATCCCTGAAGGGACCGACAGCTGAGGCCTGAATGCCCACAGCACTCCCAGTGGCTGGAATGAATCCTTCCCCAAAAGGGGACCTGGACAGCCCGTCTCCAGGCCCACGACATGCCATATCACAGATATTTAAATAGTTTGAAAACTGTGCATAATGGGCTTTCTTTGTAATCTTGTGGATCTTTTTTTATGCATCTAAATATATTCTTCTGAGATGGGGCTTTTATTAGACTACCAAAGGGTTCCATGGTATAAAAAAGGTTAAATATGCTCTGATATCAGGTGTACAATGATGCCTTCTCTCTCAGAACTTAATTGGAAATTTGGCTTTTATCTTTCTCTCCTAGTTATCAATCCCCCTGCCCCCGAAATGGTCTACCAACATATTCACATATGTCAGAATCTCATGATACACAAGTTCAGATTTTTCATCCCAGGGATTTTTTTTTACCCTCCATATAAAAAATATATGTCTATATGGCAGAGACAAGCTTCTACTCAAACCTTTCTCCTCGTCTTCCTGAGCCCATGACTCTCCCGCATTTACTGGTATCCCCTGCAGTTAGGGATGGCCACGTGAGTACGTTCTAACAGGAGAACATGCTCAGATGCCACTTCTAGCCTCTAAGAAAGCTAGTGAGCTTCTTCCATGAGCTTCTTCCCTTTCTGCCAGCTGGGCCCTCTAAGCAATGACCCAGCCTCAACTAAGCAAACAACAAAAAGGCCCTAAGGAATGGTGGAGCTACAAGATGGAAGGAGCCTGGGTTCCTGAACCTCACCTGGAGGAGGCTATGCACCAAGCTGGAACACCCACCCTAGATTGTTAGGGGAGTTGGATTTGAACCATGATAGTTTAGGGTCTATTTGTAAGAACAGTTTAGCTTACCTTGTGAATAGATGTAGCTGCAGAGCTCCTAAATTCCGTAGATATCTGGATTTCAATTCTAACCCCATCCGACCACAGAAGGTAATGAATTTGTCTAAAGACATACAAGATGGCTAAGATTAGAACCCAACTCTCCTGATACCTAATTCAGTTTTCTTTCCCCTGTGTGATTCTGCCTATGATGGTCCTACATATGTTGTATAACATATGTGTCATCTGAAAGGGGTTGTTGCATAAAAATATATAACATATGTGGCCATGATATTTCTATTTTAGCAAGAGGGACGGGTAGAGAGGGATCACATTTTCTTGGCCTGAATTGCTAAGCCATTAGCTACCTACAGGGACTAAATTATTAATATCTGGAATGAACACTCAGCTCCGCATCACATATAGTTAAATGGCAGATATGCATAAGATTGTTTTTGGCATTGATTACTTCAATTTAATGTAGGCAAATGTGACCATTCAGTATCAAGGGACTAAAGTGTCATTAGGTCCCTGTCAGTTCTTAATTACAGTATATCTCAGAGGGGCAAAATGAGAAATTTGAATGTGGAGTGTTAATTTGACTGCTACTATTTATTTTACACATAAAAATAATGTGTAGCAAAAGCATTGATTATGAATATGATGATTAAATAAATAACTAGTATTTATAATACTATTGTATTATATGCCCATTATCTGTCAGGTACTGTGTAAGAAACTTTATACGCATACACAATCTCATTTAATTCCTGTATCAATTAGCTTTGCTGCAGTTAACAACTCCTAAAATCTTAATGGCTTACATAAAAATGTTTACTTCTTGCTCATATTATGTGTACTTCCTTGGGTTTTTCATTCAGGGACCTAGGCTGAAGGAGCAGTCCTCTGGGGACATGCCACTCTGGTGGCAGAAAGGAAGAGTATAACTGGTGGAAACTTGCAATGCCTTAAAGCTCCAGCTTGGGCATGTCTACATTATGTAGACAGTAGTAGACAAGGATGTATAATCCCCATACAGGAAAATGGGAAAGGAAATTATCGGAGATGATAATAAAATTTCAATCCTGCAAGATAGATGTTAATTCCATCTCCCTCCCCATTTTCAGAGAGAAGATGAGTAACTTTGCTGAACTCCTTCTAGAGATTTGGAAATATCCCTTCCAGTTGGGGCAATTGGGTAAGGCTTTGATAAAATTGGAGCAAGGGTTTGAAGGTTAGATGGGATACTGGTGGGTGGGGAAAGAGCGAGGACTTTGCAGGCAAAGGAAAACCCCAGAGTAAAGAGGTAGGGACGAGGTTTAGTTGAGCAACCTCAGTTGGCCACAGAGCAGGTGACAGATGAAACTGGAGAGGATGGGGGCTCAGATTAAGGGGAGGAGGAGGGGAGCGTGAAAGCTGGGCTAAGGAGTTGAACTTCATTTAGGAGGCACTTAAAAAATTTCAGATATTTTTGAGCAAGAGACTGCCATAATTAAAAAGATCACTTCTGAAGACTGATCTAACTAGTGTGGGCTAATATAGGGAGAAATTGAGAATAAGGAGACCAGTAAGGCCCCTGCATGTCCAGAACCAAAGTAGAGGTCTTGAACTAGGGTGGTGGCAGCTGGAACAATAATGACAACAAAAGAGGTCAATTCCAGAAACTCAGAACCAGTGGATTTAGCACCATCTCCATCATCCACCTAGTGCTCCCAGTATTAATAACTAAACCCATGTGAATAAAGCCTGTTTAATTACTTGCTTTTTCTATTAATCAATAAGATACAACATTGGTTTAAGAAAGAACATGAGAGCTATGCAAATTAAAGCTTCAAGACAAGTTCCCATCTCCCCAGAATGAGACGGCTGCCCCTAAATCCCCATACATAGAAATCATCCCGCTGCCAAGGCTTAAATTTGATGCTGGAGAGATGAGGAATCAGAGCTAAGTCCAAAGCCCGGGACTGAGTGACTGGGAGAATGAGCGCCACTAGTCAGTTTCAGTCCAAGTCGTGTCATCCAGGTGACAATCTCTAGCAGGCACTTAAAAATTCAGATCTCAAGCTCTACTTACACTATAAAGGTGTTTCAACAGACGAGATAAAAATAACTGTCTATGTGAAAATGCTCTGCAATGTGGTAAGCTCCATTCCAACTTCGTTTAAGATTATGTTCTAGCGTCAGAAATAGTCGATTTGAATGCTCCTTGTTTTTTAAAAAAATCTGTACTACTGTATTATTACAACAGCCTGTTTTATGAGGATTTGTTAAAGAATTCACCTTGGTCAATTGCACAAAAGGCGGAAAGGAGGCGAGAAAGGAAGCGGCGCTGGGGAAGGTGATCTCCAACCAGGGGACCATTCTGGGGGACTCAGGGGAGGGTCGGGCGCCCGGGGAGGCCTTGGGGTCGGGGTGGACGGCAGGACGGAATGAGGCGGCGGCCATCTGGAAGCCCGCCGAGGACCTCTCCAAGACAGGACACCGCTCCAGGCTGAGGGAACGGAAAGGGGCGGCGGGTCTGTATCTGGAGCACCTGGCCTTGCCCCGACCCCGCAGGGCCCGAGGGAGGAGACCCCACCGAAAAGACAAAGGCTCCAGCTGCGGGAGGCACAGAGAGCGCGTGCGCCAGGAGACGCGCGTGCGCGCTGCGATCAGCACCGCGGCCCGAGGCGTGGGGGAGCGGGGACCAGGGAAGGGCAGCGCGGAGGGAGCGAGCCGGGAGGCGCGGAGGGCGGAGCAGTGGGGCTCGCGCGCGCCCGCTGGTGGCCGGAGGAGAAGGAGCCCGTGGGGGCCGTGCCGCCCGCCCGCCCCCCGCCCCTGGAGAGGCCCGCGCTCCCGCTGCTCGCGCCTGCGCCGCCCGCGGCCTCGAGAACGCGCCCTCTCGCCGGCGCGCGCGCTCGCAGCCACCGCCACCCACCAGCTCCGGCACCGGCAGCAGCGCCGCCGCCACCGCCCACCTTCTGCCGCCGCCACCTCAGCCGCCTTCTCCTCCTCCGCTGTCCTCTCCCGTCCTCACCCTCCGTCGGCTATCAGGTAAGCGCCGAGGCTCCGAAATCTGCCTCCGCGTCCGCCCTCTGCGCCCCGCGCCGCCGCCCCGCGCCCCCCCGCGCCGCGGAGATGGGTTTCGTGCGCGGGGCATCGCCGGGGCCAGCGGCGGGGCCCCTCCCTGCGCCCTCTGTGCTCGACAGCTGGGGCTGGGGTGGCTTGGAAAGGGACGTGAGCAGGGATGCACGCGCGCGTGTGAGTGTGAGTGTGTGTGTGCGCGCGCTGCAAGGTCTACACGACCCGCTTCACGCGGACCCCAGGTGGAGGCTGTGCCCACAGGGTGGGGCGCGGATGGCGACGGCTTGGGGGAGGGGGCTGCTCTGCACGCGGATCGCAGCCTTTTGCCGCAATGAGCGTGTCGGTGTGTGTGTGAGGGGCTCCAATAACGACCCCGAAACCGAACCTGAATCTGATTTCTCTGCCCCTGTTTGCCATCAGCCCTTAAGGAAGATGTGGATCGGGTTCTAGAAAAGATGACTCCATGCCCCTCCCTGCACCTCCCAGGCAGCGATTCCGGCGGGGCCTTCACTGCCCCCGATTTAAGGCAGTGGCCCGCCCCCTCCCCTTTTCCTCCTTCAGGAACCCGCAGGGGACATTTGGGGGCTGGGAGGAATGGGGGACATGGGGAGGGGTCCAGGCGCTGTCACTTCAGCCGCCCTTCCCCCTGCGCGCGCCTGGCACAGGGACGCGAGCAGCGCCGTGCCTGGGAGAAGGTAGCGCGCGGATCCCAGTGGGGAAGCTCGGAAAGGCAGGGGTCACCTGGCCTTGCGATGTGGACCGACGCGGCGGCCGCCGATCCCTGCTAGCTGGCACGCACGGCAGCAGCCCGGCACAGACAGGCGCGGGGACTGCAGGTGCATCTCGGGGCGGGTTTCTTTCTCTGCGCTTTGCGCGCGGGGCGCCCGGCGTGTGCGCTCCCTGCCGGAGGCGCGGGGCTGGCGCGCAGGGCTCGCCCCTCACTGCGGCAGTGGGTGTGGACCAGGGTGGGCGAGGAGGGGGAGGATAGGCTATGCCTCCTCCCACTCCCACCCTCGTTTTTTTCCCCTCGGAACGCGAGGTGCCATCTTTTTGCGGCGTGTCACGTCTTTACCGTAGCATGCCAAGCCGGGTGGCCAGGCGTGGAAGGACAGGGCGGGGCCTGGCATTGAAGGGGGGTGGCAGTCAGTGCTGAAATCTTGGCTTTTTGCTGCTGCAGGCGTGGGCACTGGGGGCCTTCACTCGGAGTCTTCAGGGGCTCGCCGCTTTGTTTGTAGAGGTTACGTGATCTGCGCCCCTAGTCCTGGTTTTTTGGCTTTTATGAGAATGTTTAAGCTAACCCCCGCCCCTCTCCACCTTTTTGCGTCCCTTATTTACGAGCCCTTTGTTGGATCTCAGGGCTTGCTGAGGTCGACGAACCCCGGCCACAGCCCCGGGGCACGCGTGGAACAGGAGTGACATCTCGAAGTCCCCTCCCAGAATCTGGCCAGCGCCAGGATTCGAGATCTCTGCGCGCTGTGCGGGTGGCCGCAGAGGGACCACGCCCCTCCCTACACCCAGAGCGTCCTGGGGACCACGCCCCACCAGGTCGCCCAGCGAAGGACTCTGCCACTCGCCGCGGATGAGGGAGAGCTCGCAGGCGGACCCCTCCCCCTTTACGCCCTGTTGCTTAGTCCAGCGGGAGAATGTGAGCAGGGGACATAAGGTTCCCTTTGGTGCTGTGGCCACACCCATCTTTCCTAGCCTACTGGGAGTGGGGCGCGGAGGGGGGTGCCGTGGGTCTCGCACGAGTCCTGGGAGGGGTCCTCGAGGCGTTGCCCCGCCCCTTCCCCGCAGAGATTGGGGACCCTGGGATAGGTGGGGCTGGGCCGGCCCGCCTCCCGGAGGGCACAGGAAGAAGCCTCCAACCCTTGAGCCTGCTGGTCTTTATAATTAGCCCCTGGCAGCCACGCAGATAGACGTCCGTGGTGTACTTTTTTATTATTATGGCAGTACTGATTATAATTATTTTATTAATATTATTTCTCTTAAGCGATGGATTTTCACTTAAGAGTCCAAGTTCGCCGCCGCCCTTGAACCCGAGGCCGGGGCGACGGGGGAACTCCTGGCGAGCAAGTCCGAGCCTCGCTGTCCTTCGATGAAACAGGTCCCCGGTTTTCTGGTTAAGTCTACGGCGGAAAACGGGTGCGGGGGCGCACTTCTGAGACGAAGAGCACCTCAGGGGCCTAAGTCTCCACGCGGGCCGCCCAGGGCGATCTGAATTTCTGGGGATTGGCTCAGCTTGGGGCGACAGGCTGCCTGGGCCCCGGCCGCCCCTGCTAGGCCGTGGCGGTGGGCCGGGAGGCAGGGCGCTGCGAGGCCTCCCCGCCCTGCCGTCACCCCCCGCAGAGCTGCGCGCCGGTCGCGGTTCCAAACCAACACGGGTCTCAGGGGCAGCCCTCCCAAAGGGAGCCTGTGGCCGGTTGCCCCTTGCGGCCCCTCGGGCAGAGATGTCGCCTCCTGTTGGTTGGAGGAAAGCGAGCCCGGTGGGGGCGAGCGCGTTTAGTGCAATGCCGGGAACAAAGCGCGTCCACACGGCCGCGATTTCGTTCCATTTTGAAATGCGTTGGTGGTTCGGCTGGCACTGGGGCCAGCACAGCCCGGGGGGCTATTAATGGAGGCACCTTGGGCACCAGGGAACAGCCCTTCGTGAGACAGCTGGGAAACTCCGTCCCGGCTCTGCAAGCGCTTTAATGAAACGACCTTACCCCAGCACCTCCAGGGTTGCAGCGTTCGCGCCCGTGACGCTCCGCTGGTGGAGTGGAGCGCTGAACCAGCCGCCGGCGCCGAGCAGAGGGCAGAGGACTCCTCCTCCCATCCCCAACAGGCTAGGGCCGGTTTACGTTCCTCAAGACCCCACTCAGCCTCTGGCGTTCGGGAACCTGTAACTCCAAGCCCGGTCTCGGGCTGATCTGGGTCGGGGTGAATGGTGGGGCCTGAGACAGCGACTGCCGGGCCAGCCCCGCTAGGCCACCGAGAACGCTCAGGGTCCACGCTCACCAGGACCAATTTGAGTTCTGTCTGATCCCTGTCCCTGCCCCCCCAACTGACCTGTCCTACAGCGGAAAAAACCGTCTTTCCTACTGTAGTTAATTCTAAGGTGTCATTTTGTGTTTATGCTGCTTATTTTTACCATATAAGAATTGTTTGTCTATTTCCCATCTCCGAACCCTACCTCTAAATAAATAAGTAAATGAATGAATACATAGTTAGATAGGTAAGTCCCCTCTTCCCCAGCCGGGTCTGGAGTGACTCTTGAAGCTGATCCATTCCTTGGCCAGATTTGCCTCCCTGGAGTATGTGGATACAGCAATCACCTGGCTTGGCTCTTGGGTTTGCCTTTGGATGATTAGGTGGAGGAATTTGTTGGCTTTGCTGGATTTTGGATGAGTGACAGTCCGTGACTGTGTCCCTGCCCTGCACACACCCAGGTGGAAGGGCGTGGCTTCTAAGTGGTTTCTAGTAACAGGCACTGCTCCCCACAGCAACAAAAGAAATGAATAATGCCCACCAATTACTAGAAGGAAACTCAGAATCTGTTTTTTTGAAGTCAGATTTACTCCATTTGGAAAAAGAGTCCTTTCCGTAGAACATGCCCTCTGACCCACATGCCCTTTGACCCACATGCCCTTGGAGGTCAGGGTCAGCCTGGAGATGTGATACGATCGTGGTGCCTCTTGTTTAGGCTTTTTCTTCTGCCTTTTTAACATCAGTTTGTGCAGCCCTTTTGCTGACAGTTTTAAGAAGCTGTATTTTATTCCACGTTGCCTCAGCATTTCTGTGCATGGTTGGAGTGGCTCCATAGCTGTTTGCACGAAAATGTGTCACTTTTCCACCCACTTCAGAGACCCCTCTCAACCCTGTCACCCCTCCAGAAACCCCCACCAGACCACTCCTAACTTGCCATGCCCACAAGTTAGGCGTTTCCCCCAGTGACTTGGAGCTGGACTTGGGGGACACCTCAGCAGGTTGGGGGAGATGACCCCAGTGTCCCCAGCTGGGCTGCAGCAGCAGAGCAACCCCAATGCTCCAGCTGGGACGCTCAGCTGTTCTCCTGTAAAACAGTGGTTCTCAACTGGGGGTCACTGAGGTGTCTAGAGAGAGTTTTTATTTTCACAACTTCGGGAGGGTGCTACTGGCATCTCATGGGTAGAGGGAGGCCAGGGATGCAGCTAAACATCCTACAAGGCACAGGACAGTCCCCCATGTCAAAGAATGATCCCTCCTGGAATGTCACCAGAATGTCACCAGTGTTGGGTGTGTGAACCCTGCTGTAGAAACACTGTTACCCTGGCATTGCTACGTTAATTACGTTCATCAGAGTGTCTTCTAGGAGGCACTGAGCGCTCACCAGACATCGTATTGCATCCTCACAGCAGTCGCCTGCCTAGTCCGTATTACAGATGGGGAAACTGCAGCTCAGAGAGGTCACATAGCCAGTGGGTGGTGGAGATGGGCGTCTGGCTCAAGCCCCTCGCCCTCTCGGCCGCACATGGGTTGTGGGCTAGCCTGGCAACCCAAGCACAGTCTATAACATTGACCCAGTGCAAGATTCTGATTCCCAAACCACTGACTCGCTAATGAACTTGTGAGCAAGCCTGTAATCACAGCCTGCCCTGGAATAGGGTTAGAGAGATGTGGGGTTAAGGGTCTCAATTTCTGATCTGGCCCTGACACGGAGAGCGCCGGGTTTCACTCTACCTTGGCTCCGTGTTTATAAAACAAAGGGGAAAATATCTCTTCCTGAGGACCTCAAACCTCTCTCCCCGGATCTGGGGTTTCTGGACCGCTGTGGCGTATGAAGGGGCAGCTGGGTTCGATGGGCTCAGGGACGGCTGGAAATCAAAACCGGGGCATCAAGACATAGATTCAGCTGTGGTCAGGGTCACATCACTGAAGTTGTCCCCACCTCGGGTTCTGTTCCTCTGCGAGGTGGGTGTGTTCACACCCACTGGGGGGCCCGGCTCTGAGATTGTTGGTGCGAGCTGAGTGGGGTGGGCACAGGAAAACGCTCGTGTAAGAACCCCAGGTCTCCCTGGGCAAAGGTGGGCCCTGGAGGCTTTTCTTGCATCTGGGGACACAGGCTCTGCACTAGATGTTCCAGTGTACGGTGGTGCCTCAAGGCTGCCTGAGAATCCTCTGTCCACGGGACTCACAGCCTCTCCAGCCAGAGAAGGTGCGAGGCAGTGCTAGGTGAGGGTGATGGGACATACACCACACACGCTTGTCTCAGCCCTGTTGCCTCGCCACAGGGTTTCTGTCCAAGAATTCCTTTCCTGTCTCCAGATGCCATGCTCCTGCCACCTTGTGTGGTTCCTTCCCTGCCCAGATGGCTCCCAGATGGAACTTGAGGCTGGCCCAGGACAGGCGTTTAGCTTTTGGGGTCTTCATTTAGGAAACATTCTGTAGGTGTGCAGATAGAATGGGCTTCAGCAAAATGCAAACTCAGATGACTTCCAGGTAAATTGTTTTTGTTTTTTTTGCTTTGTTATTTCAGCAGGCTCCATGCTGAGCCTGCTCAGGGACATTATAGAAATCCAAACACAGGGTCAGCTAATCCCCAAGAAATGTATTTTTTGCTGAAGCTATTCAGGGAAGATTTGTGAGCACCTCAAGGGCAGATGCTACCCCACCACCTCCCACAGGACCCCAGTACAGGGGCAGTGTCCTGCACGTGGAGCCAGTTTTGCCTGATGGTTAAGGGTATGGATCAGACCTGGGCGCCAGTTCCAGCTCCCTTACTCACTGTGGGACGTAAGCCGTGTTGTTTATCCTGTTGGAAAGTTTTTGTCATCTGTAATTTGGGGTATGATAGTACCTATGTCACTGGTTGCCGTGGGGTTTAAACAAGGTGACTCAGTGCTCACCAGGGCCAGCACATAGTAGCTGCTCAGTAAATGGCATCATGGACAGTATCCTCCAGGCATGACTGGAAGAACGAGCAGAGGCAGCTGCAGATCATGGTGACAGGATCAGTTGTAACAGATAAATCGTTACCCTCAGCAGGGATCAAGATAGGAAAAGTGAACGGCTGCCCAGCTCCCCTGGAACCAGGCACTGTTTGGGTGGAAGTGGATCCCCTGAAAATCGTGCACACCCGTGTTTAAATGCACACACAGAACTCTCGCCACAGGCAAGCAGAGACTTATCATCTGTCATCCCTGCCTCATCCTCCTCCTTCCTGAAATCCACTGCTTGCCAGGAATAGATTGTGTGCTCCCCACGCCAGTCTGAGCAGAACAGCCCTCCCCAGCTGGACTCCTCCCACCCACCCCACCCCACCCCCACCAGGAAGGGTGACCTGGCTTAGCGTGTTGGGGTCAGAGATCTTTCCAGTTTACTCATTGAATACACTGTGAGTGCTGATTGAGAAAGTCATGGCAGTCCTGGAAGGCGATGGGGTGGAGGAGAGTGTGGCGGATGGTTGAGAGTGGAGTGGAAAACCGTTACATAAGGCAAACTCGTTGTGTGAATCTTAGGAATTCGAAGCATCCAATAAGCATAGTCATATGAATTAATAAATTAGGCCTATGAAGCCTTCTTATCCATAAAATCAAGACTGAGTCATAATAATCAGTTTTAAAAAGCCATTATATCAGAAAATCATAAAAAATGGTACATATATCTTTTAAACGTTTTACTTTAACTGAAACTATGCAGATGTGAATTTGTTCACCCATCTTTTGACGTAGGACTGAGGCTTCTCTTGTTGGATCAACTGGTTGAAATTCCTGACTCTTGCCTGTGCTGTACTAATAATGTGTTGTCTGGGTCCTCAGATTCCAGTTCTGATTTTGGATTTATGCTATGGAGTAATCTCAATGTAGAATCCCTCGGGGGTTTTATTATTATTTTCACAGTCTTTAACATCCCATTTGACAGTAAGAAATTACATTTATGAAGTCTTTCCAAAGCATTCAACTTGATTTTCTTAATATCGATCAGTGATTTTAAGAGCTAATTTTCCACTTTGCACTTATATTCCATCAGCTTGCACCTTAAGTTATGTGATTATCATAACAAGTATGATGGACGTAGAAGTTTCTCGAATGAGCACAGATGACCTTTAGTAAGTGCTATGGTAAGAGGCCATCGTGGCTCTGTGGACCCAAGCCTTGAGTATTCACAATCCTTCATTTTTTCTTCGTACGGGGTATCAGGACAGCACCTGTTGGGGAGACTTTGTATTAAGCAAAAGGTGCCCATCGTCAGCCCTGGTTGTCTGCCAGGACCAGCACAGCACTTTGAAGTCAATCACATAGAACAGACTTCCGGGGGTGGCATTACAAAATTCTGCCCATCAGACTTACAGTAAATTTAAATTCCCTTTAGTATATTAACTCCCCTTAGGAAAGAGTCTTACATCGAGGTCCGACAACTTAAAAACAGTTTCAAATCAGCAAGTGAGAATTAAATCAGAAGCCACTGATAATGATGTTTCATTCATTTGCCTCCTTCTGGCCCTGTCCACCCCACTGCTAAATCCAGGCATCAAAGAAAACAGGGACATAAATTATCTCTGGTCCTGGCTGCTGATTTTCCTTCCAGCTTATGGCCCAGTTTTCTGTTTTCCTGGGGCTGACAGGTGATGTTGTCTTGGGACGTCAGTCTGCAGTTGCACTACAAAAAGTCCAGGGGTGCACTTTCAACCTCTAGTCCTCCTCCCCGGGACACCAAGGCTATTAGAAGACCCCTGAGTCCATAATTGCTTGTCATGTGATCATAATGCCAAAAAGGAAGTACTGGAAAGGACCAATTCATTGCACCATGGACCGGTGCCCCTCCCGCAGGGTGAAGGCCAGCTCTTCCTCCTGCATTGGATCCAGTGTTCTAAATGACACATAAGCAGAATTGTCCCAGATCAAATCCAGTTCTGCCATTGAGTTACAGGCCATTTCAGAGTTGCTTATTTCCAGTTGTTCTTAATTGGACAGTGCACAAAAACTTGTCTTACCTCATCCCCTCCCACAGGCTGTCCCTCAAAAAGAGATTTATTGGATAATTAATTTAAAATGCTTGAATGCCTAAGGGAAGGTTACACCTTAAAGAATCTCTTTGGTTACATATATAAAATTATATTTTTATATATTTTTAAATGTGAATATTCACTACCCTATTTGTTGTATGTCTGGATTTTTTTATGTTGGGATTTGCCAAAACCCCAAATAGCTTTCAATTTCTTTATTGGTAATGCATCAGAACTTAAATCAACATATGTGAATAAGCCAAGCAAAGGTTGTATATGCAAATAAAACAGCTGTATATAACCTCCAGCTACGTTGAGGTGCAAAACAAATCATGGTGTAGACTCATATGAACCCGCCTCTTTCAGAGCTGCCCATTGCCAGGAACAGCCGTTTGGAAGCGTCCCCAGCCCTTCTGCCGTCCGTTTTCTCTCTTGTCTTTCCCTGCAAGCAAGGAAGACCCTGCACCGGCCCCACAGCAGTTCAGCCCTGCTGCCCTCCCTGCGGCCGGCTTAGAAAGGCAGGATTTTGCATGCAGAACATCCCTAAATCCGCTTGAATAATGGAGTCATCGCTCCCAGACTCACCTGAACCTTCTTAAAACCTATTTAATATTTTCCCCGGATAATCCTGTGGGGATAACTTGTCCCCTGGGCTGCTCTCCATGGGGCCGGGTTCCTCCTCCTCGGATGCTGCAGTCCCTCCCTTCTCAGCAGCCGAGCTGTGCCTGAGAAAAGGCCAGTGGCACTACGCTCTGTTCCCTGCGGAGTGTTAATAAGGACTGAATAAATTGAAATAAATCTCTTTCAGTGCCACTGAAGTAGTGTAAATAATGCGAACCGATGTCTGATGGCTGATGGGAGAGGCAGGGAAAATGTTTTTTGAATCGGCGGGATTCATGTTATAAGTTGACAATCTGGGCCGAGTTAAAAAAGAAAAAAAGATTTTTAAGAAGATCTTCTCATTTGTTGCCAGCAAGACTGAATTCCAGAAGCGAGCCATGCCCTCATTTTATGGGCCCCTGTTATCACTGGCTGCTTGGGCTTGCCAAGTCCCGAATTTACTTGCCAACTTCCCAGGTATCAACGAAGAGACTTTTGGCAAAGATTGAGATTTCCTGTACCTTCGTAGTTCCATCTGTAAAATGGGAATTATACAATCCTTCTCCTCCCCTCACCCCCAGAATGGACGATAATGTGGTCTCGCTTCTCCCTGGGTAGTCACAGAACTGAAATAAAACAATTTATGTGAATTCCTTTGAGCTTCTCAGAAGACAGGGTCACTCAGGGGGTCGGGTGGGGTGGCAGAATGCATCCTGGAAGCCACAGTCAGGTGCCGGATGTGCAGTCTATCGCGGGCTGATTTAGCCTGACCTGAAATAGTATAGCTGCTGCCACCTGGCTCTCTTCGCTCCAGCCAGACGGTGCAGCTGGTCCCCGGGGTCAGCACTCAGCCGGCAGGTCCGTGCCCAGGATGGGTGGATAGGTGGCTGCAGTCCAGCCTGTGCTGGTCTTGTCTGTCGCCTTCTTTGGAGAGAAGGAGACCCGAAGCCAGGGTGCTGGACAGCGGGTGGGGTGCCTTGAGCATGGCCTCAAGCAATTTCCAGCCCCTGCTGGTGCCAGCTACTTCAGGAAAGGGTTAGGACTTCCTTCTTGGCTCCTGTCGCCACCCTTGCATGGAATTTCCTGGGAGCTTTTCTGTTTTCGGGGGAGTTTTCAGTTTCTTCCTACCCAGACGGGAGTTGGTACAGAATCTCATATTCTAATTATGCCCAGGGGCAGCTTCTCCCCGCTGCTTGGTGTTTAGCATGTGATGGGAATCGATTAAGGCAAGAGTGATTAAATTAAAGCCAGGCGTTGACTTTGATGGTGTAATCTTCTGATGGCTGTTTGGTGGCAAGAGGCACGGTGAAGGCTCATTAATTGGACGACTTGTACTTGGAATCTGAATTGAGCCCGCGCTGGGCTGAAGTTTATTTGCCCCTGCCCTGTGCGTGGAGGGTTTCTCCTGCCTGTGGATGGCGGGAAGCGTTTCGGGGTGTGTGCCTGAAATGCCCACCCAACCATGGCCCATCTGTTCTCCCTCGTGGCTGGGCTTGAGCGCTGGTCCTGGGTGTCTAGTGGCCCCACGTCCTCACCCCTTGGTGACTGCAATGCTGCCCTGTTCCTGCCTGGTTCCCTCCACTTCGGTTGTTGGAATCTGCCATCTGCCAGTCCTCCACGTGGCAGACCTTGGTGTATTAAACTCTCCTCTTCACTCCACATCCTGGGGCAGATCTAACCATCAGTTTCTTCTAGGCATTGCCTCTATTTGCCCCTCTCTTTCCAGTCCTGCTCTTGCCAGTGCTAAAACAGTTTAGGCCTGATCACCACACCACCCTAAGATCATTATGAAAACAATAATGAATTCTTCCCAGTTTCAGTTCCAAAACTCACACCCAATCCATTTTGCATACCTTTGCCAAATTCTTCCCAGAGCAGCCCTGCTGTCTGCCCTGGCCCTGTCCAAGCCTGAGTCCACTATGAACATCACATGCTAAGCCAAGACGACCTCGAGGTGCCCGCCCAGGTCCCTTGCCTTGGGTCTGCCTCCCTGTTCAGGCCCCCCTCCCGCTGCCAGCCAGCCTGCCTGGTGCCTCCTTCCGAGATGGCATGTTCTTTCCACCCTGGCTCACCCACAGCACCCTTGCTGAGAATGTCCTGTCTCCCTGCCCCTCCCCCTGCTTCAGTCGCCCTGCCCTTCCTCGATCGCTGTCCTCCCGAAGCCTGCCCCAGCCTTGCACTCAACGAGACCCAGGAGGTCTCCCCCTTCCTCTCTCACCTGTCGCAGTACTGCAGTGGTTAACCTGAACTGCTTCCCTCTCGCCTCCCCTTTGTGTAGCTGTTGTCTCCCCACGGGTTATGCATCCTCTGAGGGCAAGGACTGTGTCTTATGTGACCCTCCTGTTCCCCTGGGTGTGTGTGCCCAGTGACAAACACTTTTGATTAGTGCAGTTGGATGCTGATTAATCAACACAGGCTGGTGTTGCATGTGTGTTCTCTGTTTAAATAAGGTGGGTCCCCCACTTACTAGTACATGGTTCCATGGCTCTATATACTTGAAAATAATAAAAGTCACATTTCCCTTAAAATATTCTATAATTGTGACTTTGCCCTACTTCAGACCAATTTAACACACTCCCCATTGGTCCAAATTAGGTTTGCAATACAAAGATGTTGATAACAACAGCAGTAGGAGATTGCAGATATTTTACTGAAAACATTGCTTCATTTAATCCTAACTCCGCGACAAGGCAGGGATGATTATCCCCATTTTGCACAGGAAAAGACTGAGGCTCAGAGATTTCCCAGGTTGTCCAAAGTCCAGGCCCGACTCCCCGGCTCGCCCTGCTGCCTGGCACCCTCAGAGCTTCCCCGCATGGTCCCACTGTCTCTGCTAGTCGTAGAGGAGCCAGCAGACGTGTGCTCAGGACTGGAGTGGCCATGCCCTCTGGCCTCTGTGAATGGGTCATATGTAACATGAGCCTGGAGAAATTATTTTAAACCGAAAGCAAGCCTCCCAACCAGGCTGCTGCTTCATGTCACCAGTGACGGCAGAACCAAATTTAGTGCTATGGGTAGGTCCACGCTTATCAAATAGAGAAGCTCGTTTTTCTTCCAGCTCATGTGAAGCATGACAAATGTTCACACTCCCCACACTTCCACGGAGGGCTCTGTGCGGCCAGAGGCTGGAAAACGTAGATGAGAGGGCCTGGCGTGTAAACTCAGGGAAGATGATGTTTGGCTTCCCAGCAATGTCTGCAGGGAGAAATTTAATTAAAAGTGGGGCGGTTTCCCTGAGCAAGGCAGACAAAGCAAGCTCTCTGTCATTAGGAAAGGGGGTCACAGGGAGACGGGAGGAGGGGACACTGAGTCTGTATTGTCCAGTCTACTGAGCTGCACTGCCCAATCCCCCTTACTCAGCAATCCACTTTATTTTTTTCATGTTCACACCAGTGTGGTTCACACCCTGGGACCAGGAGGAGGGAGGGGCGCACACCAATGAGGCTGGGGTCCTGCGTATCCCGGTACTTAGAACTCGCAGCCTCACGGGAACTCTGGTGGCACTGGGACACGCTGCCCACAGCCACCCTCCTGCTCACTAAAAACAAGAGTCATTTCTCAGTTCTGCTCCTGCCGCTCACCTTCTCCTTAGCACTTTTTAAATCCACCAGCTATAAGGCAAAAATACCATTTGTGAGATCCCACCCTGCTTTCTGTTTTGTTGGTTTTTTGGGGAGGGGACAGGGACAGGAATCATTTCAGTCTATAAATTGTATTAAGGGTAAGTAGTGAGTGATTCTTCAAGAAAATTCTTATTTTTTTAATTTTTTTTTTTTTACTAAACATTCCACAATGCACAAGAAAATTCTTAAAAGTACCCAAACCTGAGAGGTGGGGCCACGTGGAGAGGACATCATCAGTCTTGGCCCTGAGCACAGCCTGCTTGGCTCCGTGGGTGCTATTGGGAGCTGTGGGGTGTGGGCCCCTTTGCACACAGCCCTGGATGCGAAACTGGGCGCTGGGGCAGAGGGCTGCTCTCTGCATCACCATCGGACAGCCCAGGGCACACGGTCCCATTTGCACCCCAGGTGCAGGGAGCTTGTCGAGAGAGACTGTGGCCACATAATAGACAATGGTCCCCATGTCGCTGAGACTGCACTACTGAGGCTCCTGGGATTGCCACCTTCTAATGGGACAAACTCTGTCTTCCCAGGGGGCCCAAAATATGCGAAGAACACTTAGGATGACCTGGCTTTCTGGATACACCAATACTGATCTAATCTGGACTAGTTAGGGGAAAGTTAGTCTCAATAAAAAAGGCAAGTCATTTTAATATTCTTATTTGGGTGTCAGCCTCTGCGTGTTTGGGACAGGGAAGTAACGTGGGGCCCCTGAAACCCACAGGCGCAGGGATGGCCTCATGTTTGAGTGGCCTACTGATGTGATTTCAGGGTGCTGAGAAGTTCTCCCACTCCCCAAATGACTAACGCTTAGGGAGCATTTATAGTTTATATTATCTCATTTAATTCTTGGCACAAGCCTGTGAGTTAAGAATTCTTTCCCCCTTTTACAGATTAGGACATCGAGATTCAGAGAGGTTAAGCAGGGTCCAGGGAAGTCAAGGGGCACCTGAATCACGTGGCTAGTGTGAGGCCAGCAGGTAATTTGAACCCAGGACCTCTGCCTCCCAAGCCTGGGTTCCTGCTTCCCAGAGCGCGGCTTCCCCTGGCTTTCCCAGCCCTGGCTTTTCCATCTACCGCTTTAGCCCAAGAGGTCCCACCTTTTATTAAACTGCCGGTGACAAAGATAAAAGTGTGTTTGTGTTTTTGATAGGGCAGAGACCTGGAATTTCAGCTTGAGGACTTGTACCATATGATAAATAAATGAACAGGTTGCTTTTCTCTTTAAGGAACAAAATGACAACTATAAATGTGTTGTGGGTGTGGGCGTGGTTTGTGCCAGTAAGTGCTCCTGTGCTCCCCTGGTCGTGGGGGACAGCAGGTGGCCACAGGTGGAGGGTGAAATCAGAGTCCACGCAGCTCCAATCGGGGCTGAACTTGGGGGGTGGGTGTGGGGGCTGCAGGCCCTGCCAGGCTCTCCCAGGAGGTGGTAGCTCCCACCAGTGACCGCTGGGAGCAGTGGGAGGAGGCGGAGGACCAGCCTCGGGCACACCCAGGCTTCCAGGGATCCAGATGACATAGAAGGAACCTCCACCGTGTTAAGGCGACATGGTCAGGCAACACATCTTGTAACACAAGTTAGTTTTTCCACAACTAAAGGCTAAAAATAGTTGCTAGAATTTAAAGATAATTAGTAATTAACTGCGTTTCTCTAGTTTCAAATCAAATTGATTGAATCGATTGAACCTTTCTGCTTTCACGTTGCTAAGGCACATTATTTGTGTTTAATTTCCACAGCTTTGTCTGATTCCGCTCTTTGGGGCTTCCCTGGGGAACCAGGCTCCCTAGCTCACCCATCTGTCGAGTGGTATTTTATTCAGCTTTGTGTCCCCCGTGCCTGGCATGGTGCAGGGCACGGGATAAATGCTCAGTAATTGTTTAGTGAATGAATAAATGGATGAGTGAGTGAATTCAACACTGATTCAAACTTAAAGCTTTTCTTAGGCTTGAGAACAAGAAAGAAACAGATGCATGGCTTATAAATTTGTTCATTTTTCTACCTTCCTGGAAGGTGGAGGGGTACAGGTCTGTATTTGGAGATTTGGGTGCTAAAGGTGGAAATATACTATTTGCCATAATCCTTTCAAAAGTTAAGTCAGACACCATTGGATTCTCCTAAACACTGGAATGCCCCCGAAAGCCATGAGCCCCACTTCAGAGACACAAGATCTTGACGAACAGAGTTGGGGCTGTGGACTGGGCACCCCCAAAACACCAGGAAGGGTGGTGGGCACTTAAGTCCCTGCTGTCTTCTGATAGGCAGGGGTCCCAGGTAAGGGTGTCAGAAATTAAACACAGGATATCTTGCTAAATTAGAATTTCAGATAAACAACACGTACTTTTTTTTTTTAGTTAAGTGTAGTAGGGTACATAATGTCCCCCAATGATATCAGGCCCTAATCTTCATAACCTATAAATGTGACCTCATTTGGAAAAAAGATCTTTGCCGGTATGATTAAGGCTTTTAAGATGAGAGTATCCTGCAGCATCTCAGCGGGTCCTAAATGCATTCCCATGCATCCTTGTAAGACAGAGGCAGGAAGAGATTTAAAACACAGAAGAGAAGACAATGTGAGCATAGAGGCAGAGATTGGAGGGATGTGGCCACAAGCCAAGGACTGCAGGCAGCCATCAAAAGGTGGCAGAGGCAAGCAAAGGATCCTCTCTGAGGGTTTCCAGAGGGAGCACGGCTCTGCCAGCACCTTGATTTTGGCCTAGTCATACTGATTTTGGACTTCTGGCCTCCAGAACTGTGAGGGAATGATCCCCTGTTGTTTTAAGCCGCTCAGTTCATGGCAGTTTGTTACAGCAGACACAGGAATTGAATATAATTAAGTACGCCCCATGACATACACTAAAAAAATTACTTCTCGTTTACCTGAAATTCAGATGTAACTGGGCCTCCTGCATTTTATTTGGCAACCTAGTTCCCAGGGCCAAAGAAAGGAGCTTTTGAAATTTGTAAGAAAGTCAGCTGGAGCTGTCAGGAAGTGGACTTTGCAAACACAGTACTACTGAACCAATCTGAACTTTACTACCTCTGGACAAAAGAGGGGGCAGTTAGACAGGTGTTAGTGATTTATTCTTTCAGCAGTCATTTGAGCACTTACTATGAAACAGAAGCTACGTGTAAGGGTGGAGGATTTAGCCATTAATCCGGGACCTCTTGGCTAAGTTACAAGCCACTCCTGATCAGTCACGTGAATTACTGCCATTCACAGAGTGAGTCTGCCGTGCATTTCTGATACCCGAGCTGCCCCTGGGAATCTTGCAGCCGGCGGGCTTCCCACCCTTTGGTGGCAGCATGGTGGCCCAGGTCCTGAAGGAGAGGACATCACAGCTGCCGGAAATGGAGGGACCGGCAGATGCTGCAGGAAGGTACTGGCTCCAGATTCCCAGGAGGAGCCTTCATGGAAGTAGATGCAAAATGTCTCCGTCATTTCCTGCCCCATCACACTTTAAAATGAGTCGGACAGGTGGGGCATGGTGGCTCACGCCTGTAATCCTAGCACCCTGGGAGGCCGAGGCGGGTGGATTGCTCGAGGTCAGGAGTTCGAAAGCAGCCTGAGTGAGACCCTGTCTCTACCAAAAATAGAAAGAAATTAATCGACCAACTAAAAAATATATATACAAAAAATTAGCCAGGCATGGTGGCGCATGCCCGTAGTCCCAGCTACTCGGGAGGCTGAGGCAGTAGGATCGCTTGAGCTCAGGAGATTGAAGTTGCTATGGGCTAGGCTGACGCCATGGCACTCACTCTAGCCTGGGCAACAAAGTGAGACTCTATCTCAAAAAATAAATAAATAAATAAAATGAGTTGGACAAGGGGCAAATGTTAAAGATAAGTGTAGCTCATTTTCCTGTGCAAAGAGGGCTGCCCCCCATGCCAGGACATTGGCATTGGCAGGCACCAGGCTTTCTCTGCTGTCCTGGGATGGGGGAGGGTCCCCTCCACTGCCATTGGCTGACACCCAGACGGTCCCCACTCACGAGTTTTTAATGATGCTTATAGAATCCACACTGTTAGGGCATTAAGGGGACTGGGGGGTCAGCTGGAACAGGCAGGGGGTCCTAGGACAACCCAGAATTGCCCCCAAATGCCCAGGCCTGATAAAAGAAGGAAAACAGGTAGTTTGAAGGAAAAAGAAAAAGGCCAGGTGCAGGGGGGCAGAGTTGGGATTAACCTGAAAAATTAAACATGAAAAGATGCTCGCTCTCATCTATAATGAAAAGACTGCTGATAAAGCCACCGTGAGATGCCACTGCTCAGGGATCCGGAGGGTGTGGGCACGAGCCTGCCGTGTGCTGAGAGCGGAAAGCCACCGACTCTGGAGAGGGACGGGCCGGTCCATCCCTCGCCCGCTGCAGAGCATCGCTGCTCCTAAGTAAGCCCTTCTGTGTGAGCAAAGGCATCTGGATGGGGAGTCACTGGCAGATTCAAAAGTCTGGAAATAACCGGGACGTGACGGGTTAAAGTGCAGCCCCTAGAGAGATGGGGTGTCCTTATGCGCTGCTGCGGACACCCCTCCCGTACCGGGTGCAGCGAGGAAAGCAAGCGAGGAGCTGGGCGGCATCGTGTGCCGTCATGAAGGGCCAGCATGTGCGAGTGGATCTATAGACGGAGCCTGACTCTCTGGAAGGAAAGATGAAAATCAGGTTTTAGTGGTAGCCTCTGGGGAAAGAATTGTGCATATATGTTACATTTTTAAAAAGATAAATGCATGTGTATGTTCAGAGGCCAAGCACATTTCAAAGGGATGAAAATATCTGGAAGGAGGGTTCTTTGAAAAGGCTCCACAGGTGATCTTAGCACACTTAACGTCCTCGGTTAGGAGGCTGTGATCCGGCTTAACCCTCTGGTGTCATAGAAGGAGACAGAAGTGTGTGAGTGTGTGAGAGAGAGAGTGTGTGTGTGTGTGTGCACACGCACAGTGTACATGAAGTATGTAATGGATCACAGCTCCTTTCAGAGTGGATGGGTAGGGGGACAAGGGAGGTGGCTACTGTGTCTCATCCTGGGCATGGTTTGTGACAACCCACACTAGGCCCGTGAGCCATCCTGGGCCCTGCGTTTCAAGTGAGACCCCCATGGAGGCGTTCCCTAAGGTGAGGCTGGCTGATGTGTCACTTCATGATTTTAATACCAAATCCTCTTATATCAAAAATAACCTCCTGGCTCCCAGAGGCTGAGGCAAGAGGGTCACTTGAGCCCAGGAGTTCGAGTCCAGCCTGGGTGACAGAGTGAGACGCCATTGCTATGAAAAACACACACACAAAGTAACTTCAACACTGTCTTTTCTCTTAGTGCTTTCATGCAAATGACCTCATTTCATCCTTCCGGCCACTCCAGGCTTGGTGACACTTCCGGTTTGGGAGGGAAGGAAACAGACGCTGCCATCCAGTGCGGGGCAGCTGCCCGTCCGCCCTGGGGTGACTTCCGTGTCCCGGACTCCATGCCCCACCCACAGTCCTGGCCGTCTGCCCACCATGGTGGTCCCGAGTTCTCCAGAATCCCGGCTTGTTCAGCTCGTCCCCTGTGTCCCTGAAGGACCGACAGCGAGGTCCGGAGACCCCGCTCTGGGGGACGATCTCCACACCCAGAGAAGCGACGAGGCACTTACAGTTCTCTCAGACATGGCTTCAGCGCTCAGGGAAGTTCTGGCCAATCCCAGAGGGCTCGTTTCAGCTTTAATGATTGCCTTGCTGCGTGGCCTCTCCCAGGGTGGCTGGGCGGCCCAGCCATGGCTGGAGTGTGGGTTTCCCGGCCCCAGACCTGAGTCTGTCCCACTGTTTATTAGTTAAGGACCCACCTGCTTGGCCTATAGGAGCCTGAACTCCCCAGAACCGTGAGCTGAAAGAACCCCCAGAGGCCATCTGGCCCCACCTCCCCCCACTGCCCAGACCCCCTCTTCTGCCTTCCCGACAGCCACCCAGGGCCCCAGTGACCCCATTAGCCACTGACAAGGGCACTGGGAGGGAAGAGAAAGGAGTGGGCCAAAGAGAAAGATAAAAGTGCTGGGAGCAGCCCCAAACGTGTGACATCCTTCAACTGAGTCGCTGACTTTCCCTCCCCCCTGCATAGGGCCTCCCCCTCCCCGGACCTCCCCCGCTTTCTTAGGTTAGATTGAGAAAAAGCCACGAAGAGGTGCCAGCCTCACAAGGTGTTAAGGACCACGACTCCATTTAACAGATGCCAGAGCCACTTGAGAATGAGGTAACTGAACCCAGAGAGGTAAAGCGACCTCCCCAGAGTCACACAGCGAGTTGATGGCGAAGCTAGGCTGGGCTAGGACTCCTTCCTCCCTTCCTGCAGAGATCTCCTCCGGCACCCCACATCACCTCCCCCCATGTCCGGGCTAGCTGGGGAGGGGTCCGCAGACTCTCCTGGCCAGTGGGGCCAACTTGTGGCAGCATGGATTACATTACAGTCAGAGAAAAAAGCAGGTATCGTTTTGAAAAGTTTCACCTCAATTCCGTTTTCCACCCTTCCCATCACCTTGAGTCTGCTGCAGCCTGAATGTTGGGGTCCCCCCAAGCTCCTGTGGTACTAGGAGGTGGGGCCTTCGGGGGACCCTCCTGAGTGGGATCAGTGCCCTAGGAACAGAGGCCCAGAGAGACCCTCGTGCCTCCCGCCATGTGAGGTGACAGTGAGTGCGGAGACGGCTGTGTGTGGGACGCCCCCCTCGCCAGACAGACAGACAGACGGACACACACGCGCGCGCACGCACACGGTGCCCTTGTGGTGAGCTTTTTATACAGCAGGTTGTAGAACCACAGGCAGGTTGTGAAGGACCTCTTGCTTTCTATTTTCTACACTTGACTTTTTTTCCAAAATCAATAGGTCCATATTTCTTGACCTACTTTCTGCCTTGATCTTGGACTCTGTGGTCTTTAGAACCGTGAGAAATAAATTTGTGGTTTTTTGTTGCCGCCCAGTCTATGGCATCTCATCACAGCAGCCTGAACGGACTAAGACGGAGCCTTTGTGTCCCCTGAGCTGCCTGCTGCCTCTCTCGGCCTCCCCCGGCCTCTCTGCCCCCGGCTGGCCACACGGAGGCTCCTCTGGAGACGTCTCTCCTCGCGTTGGTTGTGCACCCGCTCACATCACGCGTGCCAGGACTTCCCGAGAACTGGAGGGAAGGACACCCGGCCTCCTTCCGCACACACTCACGCTGCGGAGGCCAGAGCCTCATCCCGGACCCTCCCCTGCCTGTGCCTGGAGGACCCCAGGGGCGCAGAGAGGCAGAGGGCCCCGCCCATAGTCAGTCCCATGGCCAGATCCACAGACGACCTTGTGGGCGACGTGGGCCCCTAACCAGAGCTGGCTCTGACTGCTCTGCCTCCTGTTCAGGCTTCCTGCCTTCCCCTCCCGCCACCCCACTGCTGGGCTACAGTGCAGGCAAGTGGGGTTACTGCTCAGAAGGGCTTAAAGGGGCTCAAGGTGGGCCTGGCAGCTCAAAGCTAAGAAGGTCTATCTCAGACACAAGCTGTCACTAGGCCTCTGTGGGCTAGCCTGGGCACCTGGCTGCCTTAGACGTGAGAATCTTCCAGATGGGCTGCAGGCATGGGGCACAGGTGTCGCGGACGCTCTTCCTGGGCTCCGTCCACACGTGCAGTACCCCGAGGGCAGTGCACACACTTTGTACACGTCCTGGGCCTCAGGTGTCTTCCTTTGTTTTTTTGTTTGGGGGTAGGTATTTGGCCCTCTGCCCTCCTGTCACCTGGCTGTCACTAGGCGCCGTTGAGCAGCTGCCTGGCTGGAGTTGGCAGTGATTGAGGACGTCAAAGCCAGCATGTGTTCCTGGCTCATCTCATTTTGTCGCCATAACATCCCATCGAGTTTGCAAGTCTCCATTTTTCTCCTGGGGAAACTGAGGCTTGGAGTGATGAGGTCACCTTCCCACAGTCCCTCAACTCATGAGGGCCACACTCTGCAGTGAGTGGCCTCCTCCTCAGCCTTGGCCCTCCAGCCCCGGCATTGCTGCCTTGAGGGGTCTCCTCTCCCACGCCACGCACCTTCTGCCCGGCAGCCCTGCTGCGGCTGCTCTCAGCGGCTCCACTCTGCCCCCCGACCCTGCGTCGTGCTCCAAGGACGCCAGGATGGAGCGCTCTGGCAGGCTGTGGGGTGCCTGCATGAGTCATGTCATCTCCAGACACCTCCCACTGCCTGGGAATCCTGCAGACACGCCCTCCGAGGTCACCCACCAACCCACAGAGGACATTTCTGAAGTCCCCGAGAGAGCAGGGGCACCTCTGCAGGATCCGGCTGCCGGGCCTGGGAGGAATAGCCACAGCCCTGAGGGTTTTATTAACAGCTGACTAGTGGCGTGGAGCCTTCGCTGCCCCTCCCCTCACCTGCCGCCTGGCGCCTGGCACGCTGGGGGTACTTGGTGCTAATGACATGGGTCATGAACATCGGCAAGCGGTAAAGGTATGCATCTTCACGCGATGGTTACACAGCACGATGAACAGGTCCTTAACCGTTCCTAAGGAATAAATGCGGGCGTGAGACGGACATGACTGCAAAGATTTTTCACTCCTTCCCCCTCTACCCTGCAGACTTGGAAAGGAAAATTTCAGGATAAATTTTTGTTATCCTGGTTGTAGGATTTGCAGTGAAAAGAACTGGGCCAAGAACACTTGTGGACTTCTCCGCTTAGATTTGGGCAGAAATTCGGGGCACTCCTCACTCGGTGTGGAAAGATTTCCCGTCCAGAATGGGCTGTCAGCAGCCCTGGCGGAAGAATTCTCTCCTCCAGACCCGACGTCCCGGCAGCCATTGTGCAGGCGTGTCCTAGAAGACAAGCCGGCTCCGAGTGCGGGGGCTTCTTAGCATTCCCGGTGCACGCCTGCGTCTCTGAGAGCCCAGGAAGCCACAGCCCCGCCTCGCCTTCCCCCCCGGGCAGGACAGCACGCCCCGGAGGAAGCCCGGGACCTGGCCTGCGGTCACCAGCCCGGAGGGAGAGCCGAGGGGTTCACGGACGGTTTAGTTCAATGGGTCACAGCAAAGCACTTGTAACCCCAAGGGACAAGGTAGACATGCTGCCCCAGTGCCACAGGGTGGCCAAGGATCGTGTCTCGTGGGAGTGTGGGCCCCATGTGACCAGATCATCACCCCGACTTCTCAAAATAAATGAGAAAGTGTCCTTCCATTAAATATCCCTATTTTCAAGTGCTGGTAACTAATTTGGGAGTTTTAGAATTCTGTAATATGCTCATGGGATGTTCGTCCAGTTTAAACTCTATCTGGAGGGATTGAAGCTAGACAACAGGAAGAACTTCCCGAAGTGAGGCTTTTCAGACCTTGGAGAGAGAGGTGAGTCCTGCTGGAAGTGAGGAGCAGGGGATTGGAAGATTCCCCTGAGCAAGGTTCCAAGCGCCCAAGCTCGTGGCCCTTAGCAAGTGTTTTTTGAGTCACTGACTCTCCCCGAGGCCTCTCTGGCTCCATATACTGGCTGACTCTGCAGCTCTGTGCCTCTTGCTACAAAGGCCGTATATTTTGCTCTTTGAGGGTGGTTTTAGTCTGATGCTCATTGGCTGCCACCTTTTAGCTAGGAATGTCTATCGAAATACCCAGCCAATGTGTCCAAACGAGTTATGCCTTAAGTCTGGACATGTCCAGCGTGTCTAACGGAATGCCTGCTCCACCAGGCACTGGGCTGCTTGGGAACAACCCGATCCTGTCCTTGAGACGCCCAGAGGCCGGCTAGGGAAGACAGGCACACTCGCCGTGGTGGTTTTACAAGTCAGCTCTATATCCTGCCTATGTACATACAGTACATAGGTACTGCGTTGGTACTACATAGGTAGTACGTTGTTCTGCTGAAGCATCTCGACACACAAAGATTTCTTAAAGGATAGGACACCTAGAGCAGGTATTACCCGAAGCCGCCACTCTCCAGGGTTGTCTGTCTTCTGTCACGGCTCAGGATTGAGAACATCTGACCTGCAATTTCATTGATGTGGCAGTGAGGTTTCTTGCACAGTTTACAGCCAGGTGACCTGGGCTCAACCCCAGCTCTGCCAGGTCCTAACTGTGTGAACACGTGCAAGTCACTAAACCTTTCTGTGCCTGCGTGTCCTCGTCTGTAAGATTTGAACAATGATAATAGCTGCCTCTTAGGGTTGTGAAGAGAACTACAAAATAAATTAAGATCAGGGCTGGGCATGGTGGTTTATGCCTATAACCCTAGCACTTTGGGAGGCTGAGGTAGGAGGATTGCTTGAGGCCAGGAGTTCAATAATCACTTCAGCACCATAGGAAGACCTGGACTCTACAAAAAAAATAAGAAATAATCTCCGGGTGTGGTGGTGGTCCCCTGTAGTCCCAGCTACTTAGGAGACCTAAGGAGGGAGGATAGTTTGAGGCTAGGGGTTGGAGGCTGCAGTTAGCTATGATGATACCACTGTACTCTAGCCTGGACGACAGAGTAAGACCCCCACTCAAAAAAAAAAAATCAATAAAGTGGTTAACATAGAGTTTTACATATAGTAAATGCTATATGAGTGTTTGATTTTAAATACAAGATCCTTGAATACATTCTTTGTGAATTTCATGAGCCCTTCATTTTGCATTTCGCAACCACGCTGAGTTAGAATCCAGCTGTAACTCTGCTTCGCAAGTATGAGACAGGCCTGCATGAAGAGGAGAGAAGGCAGCCCCCGTCCGAGACAGCGAAACCAGGACAGGGCCCCCTCGCCACCCCTGCGAGTGTTCAGTGCCTGCAATCTCCAAAGCCCATTGCGAGTACACGGAGAGAACCATGTGACTTTTAAGCCACCCGCCACTCTGAGGGTGTGGCACTGGAAGGGAACCACTTTGCTCTGTTCATCATCTCCGGCAGGGATCGTGGGAAGTGCAGGAGTGCTCGAGCCTCCCAGATAGTGGAGAGCACTGGGCTCGCTTCCCAGCTTCCCCCTGGCTTCTGCTCTTTGCCTGGTTATCCGTCACTTGTGCTTTGAAGGCACACAAACAAAAACAGCGCCAAAAGCAGGGAAGAAAGGCCCCAGAACTCCATGACTTCACGGACCCAGCTTCTCCCCTGGGTAACTGTGATGTCATGTACACCCTCCCTGGCCATGCAGCCCCTGGGGACCCTCAGGGCCCAAAGCATCCATTTCCATCACTCATGTACACGGTGTGTGCCCATAGTGGCCCTGCAGGCCAACTCAGCCCATCCCAGCCAGTGGGGCTGCACCTGCCGCTTAGAGTCAGGTGACACCGGAGTCAACTGTGGGAAATCGTCCCAATGGACTGACAGCATGTCCGCTGCAAACCGCTGAGACGGGAACTGCCTCTCATCTCTGTAGCAGGAGCTCACGTTGCCACCCAGCTCCTGGCAGAGAAGCAGCACCCCCTAGTCAGTGAGGGGCCCAGCTGCTCCCTATGGTAACGTCGCTCCCACTTCCTGGGCATTGCTAGGGGAGTGGTACCTAATACACACCTGATATCCCCGCCTGCATCTTCTGAGCTGCTTGGATCTTGGAGCTGAATTAGGTTGGGACTTGTCTTATGGGGGAGGGAGGACTGTAGACTCTCAGCCTAAGCAGTGGTCAGACTGTCCTCACCTTGCTATTATTACTTCTACTCATTGTTCAGGTCTCGGCAGAAACATCACCTCCCCCAATGAAGTGATATCTGCAGCTAATTTCCAAATAGGAAAAAATTATATATATACAATATAGAGGAAAAAATTAGGAATATACAATATATCAGGAAAAAATTATGTATATACGAATACATACATATGCATGTTTTATGTATAATTATATATGCACATACAGAGAGTGAAAACATTGCCAAGTTAACAGTTGGTCAATCTGAGTGTTTATTGTATTCTAAGTACAATTTTTCTGTAGGTTTGAAAATTTTCAAAACAAAAAACTGGAGGAAGGAGTACCAGTCCACCCCAGCCCTCCCTCAGAATGCTGGAAACATCCCCAGTGGGGTTTGGCAATGGAATTTCTTTTCTGCTGTGGCCCAGTGGGCCTTAAATGTTGGGGGTAGGGGTAGCTATTGGGGTGTGGTTGTCTTAGGACAGAGGAAGCAGGTGTCCCAGGAGAGGAGTTGAGGTGCTTTGCTCCACTGACCCGTGGTGTGGGAGGCCCCGAGTCATGAGTCCCTGTTTCAGGTGCTTACTCAGCAGTGTCCTTTCCCGGCCAAAGTCCGCCCCATGCACTTCTCTGGCAGCAGTCGTGGGACTCACCTTGCTATTCTCTCCCGCCTGCAGTCTAGTCCCCTAATTCCTAAGTATAGAATGTTCTGATGATTCATTCTTCATTACCTACAACGAGCATGTGTTCATTTAAGATGCAAGGATTACCTGGCCTTTGTTCACTGTTAACCATTGTTTGCTGTTAATGGACTCCGGAGCACGGGCTGATTGGGTGTTGGGAGCTGATTGGGTGCCCGGCTCCTGCAGTATCCACCCTCTAGCAAGCTAAGCTCCTTCCTGGATAAGTTTTAGCCAACTCTGTCTTCCTAGAGAAGTTTCTGGGCCTGACCACCAAGCCAGCTCGGGAGAGGGTGCCTAAGCCCCACCATGCTTTGGTCCTTATAAAATATTTTATGTCGTTATTGAAAACTAAAGGAGAGAGAACTAAGATGGTACCAGGTCCTTGGAGCAGAAACTCAATTTTGCTTTATGCAGGATGATCTTTAGAGGTGGGATTATATCCTCTCATTACAAATAAGGAAACTGAGGCTCAGAATGGTTAAGGCACTTGCCCAAGGTCACACAGCCGGGAAATTCCAGAACCAGAATTTCAATCCAGATCTTTCAGCTCCAAAGCCTGTGTTCTTTCTATTACCCCTTGATTAATTTTTAAATTTCCTGTATCAGACTCCTGTATCCATGACACCTGCTTTTCATCCTCAGAAAAAGACGAACACTGTTCAGAAGTTTTTCTAGCCTGAGCTCACTGCAAATTCACTTATTTTTGCTTTGTCACGGCTACTGGGTCCCCACCCGTAGACCGGGAAGTAGGTCATGGCTGCAGGGACCACGTGCTCTCACTGCTGCGAGGACTAGCCTCTGTGTGGGGGGCTGGGCAGGGGCCAGACCCGCTCCAGGAGCAGCCCCTCTGCAGGTCCTGCTGGGATTTCACATCCTGGCCCTCCGAAGTCATCCCGAACCTTCGTGTTGTTGAGCTTCGCATCCTAGAATTTTCTGTCTGCATGGCTGCTGTGTGTGTGGTGTTTGGAGAAAGGAACATTAGCATTAACAAGGAAATCGCTGGTCTGGGGAAAGACTCACCTTCACGTTCTTGCAGACATGTGAGTGATTGAGACTGGCTGATTATGGAAGGGGTTTCTCAGTTATCAAGTGCCCCTTTACAGAGAGCGGTGTACCCAGCCACTTGTCACCCAGCGGTGTACCCAGCCACTTGTCACCCAGAGCTGACCTTTTTATTTGACAGCCCCCCTTCCATATGATAAAATTATTTTCAGAAATAATCATGAGATGAAATGATTGCAGTAACGGCCAGAAAAGAAATGTACATAATAAAATGCTTCTCATCTTAAATCCTATATTGCATCGAGATTTCTTATGTAACAAGTAAATATAGTATAAAAAAGGAAAAAAAGCTCAAGTCTCTATTAAATAGTTTTTATATCTTTCTGAGTTTTGATCCTTTGCAGCCTGAAGTAATGATATTTTATGTCAATCATTGCTCAGTGACTAATAAGTGAACTTTAGTAAAAGTGACACATCTATAAAAGTTGCCCACAATTTGGGAACTACTAAATCGTACCACCGATGTACATACGGCTTTATTTTCTTAATGGATTCTGTAAGTTGTAACAATATAATTCACAATTTAAAAAAGAATAACTTTCCACTCAAACAATATTATTCAAAGTCAGTAAAATATGTCACCTATGAGTGAAATGTGTACTCACCAAGCAAACTGCCATTCAGCCTGCCTCACTTTTAAATTTTAAACACAAATAAAAACTCCAAGTGGTCACCTATAATGACAGAATTGAAGTAACTGAGCTTCTGTGTGTTTGTCTTTGTAGTCACTGTGCTGCCACTGTTCACGCTTAGAACGTACTGCCTACAGGCAGGGCCATGTGATCTCACAGAGGTCAAAGACGCAAACAGTGCCTGGAGCAGGCGGCAAACTCTGAACCGTTATCAAAACGAATGTGTGTGGCTGACTCCATATATGTTGAGGCCGACTGTATAACTGGGAGTTCTCCAAATAAATTCCATGGAGAACACAAGGTTAACTTTTTAGAAAGGCTAATTTGAACCTTACATATGTACTATTAACACTCAGAGGTTGCACCAATTGTTTATAACTTAGGCCAGAAAATATTTTTTCAGGAAGGATTATTTTATCAGGGGCATTGTTTAGGATCGCCAGCACGTGATGCTAGTAAAAAGCAGAGTGGCTTTTAGTTGGTTTTATAATTGTTCTTGAACGCTCCACAGTCTACCTGGTCCCTCCCATTGTGTTCCGAACCCCGGTCCTGGTGGAGCTGAAGGCAGATTGCAGGACATCATCCCTGTCAGGCCTCCCAGGACTGGGGAAACTGAGGCCTGGTGCCATGCCATGACTTGTTTGTTCAGGGAAGAAAGACTAGGCCACCTGCTGGGGCCCAGTTCACTTGACCTTCTTCCTGGCCAAGATGAAGGAGGTCTGGGTTTGAGTGTTCACTCTCTCAGCGCTCCAAGTGTCTGTGCACATTAAAATCTTCTCTGATGGGTTTTTGCTGTTATATTTACTTTGTAAAAAGAGATAACAAGCAATAAAATGTTAGTTTTGAGAAGGTTGAAATGAACAATTGGTTTGAGCTAAATTCTGGTAGGTTTTTCTTGGGAAGAATGATATCATCGTCTCTAGTTACTTGCAATTGACTTACTCTGAATCAAGAAAGAGGCTTCCATTTGTTGTTTATACCTTGCGCTCTTGGTTTGTTTCTTTAAATTATGATCATTAATGGTCATTAGGATTTTTAAATAGAGTATGTTGAGTCTAAGTGGCTTCCCCCTGCCGCACCAAGAGTAGTTTATATTGTAGGTTTTCATTTAACCTAAAAAATTTTTTTGCTGGACAGTTGCCCAGATGATATCATCAGCCATTTGGTTGAGAACGTGTGTCCTGCTGGCTCCTCTGTCACTAGACTCTTGCTTGTACACAGCTACTTAGAGACTACAGTCTTCGCACCAGCAGGCGTGGGCTTGAGCACGTAGCCAGGTCGGTGTAAAGTCAGCACTTCTTGGAAGTACCGATACCTGCTCCCTGAGGCCGTGGTGCGGACAAGAGGTCTACTCTGGGAGGCAGAAGCTAATTTCTTCCTGTGCCCTTGACTAGCTGGATGACTTTCCACAACTTGCTTAGCCTCTCTATAGCCTCGCCTACAAAGTGGGACCTTCTTTTCCTTGCCAGACAGAAGTTGGACCCTGGACCTGAGGCCTTTTTGAGTCTTTCCCCTGTAAGAAGAACCTCTGATCCTACCAAGCTTAACAAGCTCAGGTTAATAATTGGGAAAAGCAAAGGGGAGCACGTCTGTTTAGAGAATTATGCGTGTTTTTGCCTTTCTCTGGCTGGAAAGAAGGAAGAGCGCCTGGGGAGGCGACCGCCTGCAGTCCCCACCTTCCAGGGCAGACCTCTCTGGGGAGCGCTGCTGTATCCAAGAGCCCCTCGCCAGAATTTGAGTATCGACTGTGATGGGGTCTGCTGACCTTGACTGCTAATGGTGTGCTGAGAACTGTCCCTCCAGAGGGGCATTTCCATTCCCTGGGGAGAGTCTGGGCAGCCCCACCTCCACCCTTGTGCTGTGATGCTGGCTCTTCCCTCAACACCCCCCCCAACTGTTCCCCTCCCTCCTCGCTCCCCGGCCCCTCCTTCCTCTCCCAAGGCTTTATGCAGCTACATCCTTTTCGAGCAAGCAAGTTCTGGCCAGCGGCTCTCCGCAGCTTAATTATGTAACCTTCCACCACTCCTGGTCCAAGGATCACCCTGGAAAGGCCATCAGAGGTGGGCACGCAGCCGGGGTCAGCTTACTTCCCATCCCCACCCCCTCGGAACTCGGAGGCGGTGCAGGAATTTGGACCCTGTAAGAATTAACTGCTCACTGCTGGCCCTAGAGCCAAAACTTCAGGATGCATGCTCTCTGTCCTTGTGAATTTCCAGCGAGCAGCCGCAGAGACAGCTGGTAGCTGCAGAGGCTCCTTACGGATGTGCCCGGGATGCTGGCTCAGGGCTCTTCGCTGGCTCTTGGCCTCAAGTCCCTCTGATTTCGGCTCCTCCAAAATGTCTCGTCTCTCAACCGTCCCCCCTTTGCCTGGTGATGCCTGGTCACCTCTCCAGCCCAGAGGAGAGCATTTTGTCCCTCCAAGCCTGCTTTCTCTTTAAGTCTTAGTTCAAGTTCACTTTCTTCCCCAAGTCTCCTCTCAGCGCCTACAACCTTTGTCTCAAGCACCTGTTCCCCACATATCTCAGAGACTCACAGACACTCCAGGCTCAAGAGTGGCCTTGGACTGTGTTTCTCTCTTTGTTTCCCCTCCCAAACCAGACTGCCAGAAGGCAGGAAGCATGTCATCTGTCCCTCTGCCCCGCAGGGGGGCCCGCACAGGATAGGCAGCGTTCTATAACTTGAGTTGACTTTGCAACTTTGCAACTTGAGTTGCAACTTTGCTCTGAAATTACCCCTGCATCATTCAGTATTTGTATACGCGTCTCCCTGGCCAAACTGAATATATCCCATATCTGCTCCTGTTTCTGGGTCCCTGGTCAGGGGTGGTACTTTCCTTCCTCATAATCTGCTCACTGCCGTGGTCCCCAAGGTGTCCCCAGCTGCTCAGCCAGAGCTGGGCCAATAGATCACCCCATCCCGTTTGTATCATCCTCTCCCTGCCGGGCCCATTCTTCTGCCCGCAGGTCCTGGGACCGGACGTGTGTGCACATGCACGCACACAGAGCACACACGGCCTCTGACCACAGCGTCAGTGGTGCCTTTTGTGCATGGTCCATAGAAAGCTGCTCCACACTTTATTACACAGCTGAAATATCCAAATCAGCTCCCAAATCCACCTCCCAGTGTGTTGCAGTTGACGAGCCTATCACTTAGGAGTCCACTTTTCTCCGTCCATTAATAATAGATGCTTCCTACAGCCCCAGCTTGGCAGCTTTGATTTAAAGTGATCTTAACTGAAGAGACTAATGGATGGGTCTGAATTTGTGCCTTTCAAGCACAAAGCATTGCTCTTAATTAACTGGATTCTGTCTTTTGAGCGGGAAGAGGCCCTCCCCCAGTTGCATCATTAACTGCCTGCATCTGGACGTCTCCCAAAGCCGTCTCCCGTTTCAGGCCAATCCCAGGTGCGTTCCTGAACACCTAGGAGGCTGCAACAGCTACATGAGCCACCTGAGAACACACAGTGTGCAGGTCTGGCGTTGCACAGCAATGTGAGAAGTCCCATCCCATCTCTCCACACCTGGGGGAGGAACAGTCTTCCATCTGATTCCTGGTTCAAAGTAGAAAAGGATCCCCCACCACCCCGTGCCCACTGCTAGTCTGCAAATACGTAGAGCTCGTCGGTTAGTTGTCACCAGTGTGGTGCGATTCAAGGGCCAGACTCCCATTTGACTTACTTCCTCCTTCAGCACAGACCAACATGCCTTGGACTTCTTTCACCGCTTCACTGTACAGAGGTTGGGGCCAGAGAGGGGCCAGAGCTGTGAAGGGAGAAGCCCCTCCCTCCTCGGCCCTGGTCTCTCCATCTTTCTCCTCTTTCTCCAGGAAACTGGCTGGTGCTGACGTGGGGTAGAAGGGAGGGGAGGCCCAGCAGGGTGTGGGGAGAGGAGGTGGCTGTTATTCTGGGCCCTCCGTGGGCACAGCCAGACAGAGCAGGCCCTGTGGGCTTTTGTGCCATCCAGCTTGAGTGAAGAAAGGAGGGCTACCCCGTGAAATAGAAGGCGATCTGTAGGCGAACAAACCTGGTTCAAAACCCGGCTCCACCACTTTCCCAGCTGAGGCCTTAGACAAGCTCCCTCTTGGAGACTTGCAGAGCCGTCAGCTGCAAAATGGTGCAGTCGGTACCTGGCTCGCTGGAGGGCTGGCTGCGGGAGGCAGAGGGGTAAACGGCACAGGGGCTTGTGCGACACTGCCACACAGCACGTGCACCATCCAAGTCCGTTTCTTTCTTTCCTTCTCAAAAAACAAGTTGTCTTTAATGCACTAGTCCACATTATTGAGCAGATTTAAAGAAATTAACTGTATTAGTTTTCTTTCTGCTGCTGTAATAAATTCCCACAAATTTAGTGGCTAAAACCAATACCTATGTATTATCTTGTAGTTATGGAAGCCAGAAGTCAAGGCGTTGGCAAGGCCAAGGTCCTTGCTGGAGGGTCTAGGGCAGAATCTGTTTTCTTGCTTTCCCCAGGCAAATTCCGTGGCTCTCAGCCCTTCCATCTTCAAAGCCAGCGAGGATGGGTTGAGTCTCTCTTGAATGGCATCCCCCTGATGCCGGCTCTCCTTCTTCCCTCTTCCCCAAGTAAGGACCCTCATGGTTACAGAGGGGCACCTGGTAATCTAGATGACCTCCCTGTCTTAAAGTCTGCTAATTAGCAACCTTAATTCCATCTACAACCCTAGTTCCCCTTTGCCACATAAAGTAACATATTCACAGATTCTGGGGACTAGGACGTGGACATCTTTGAGAAGGCTATTATTGTGTCTGCTGCACTGAATGCAAATTCATATTTTTACTTAATAGAAGATTTCATAATCTTTTAAAATAAAATCTGGAAGAGGTGGGATAAAATAAGTAAGCTAGGATACAAATAATCTCCATTGTATTTGCTATTAGGTTGGTGCAAAAGTAGTTGTGGTTTCAGACTGGGAATTTTAAATCATTATAACTAGGCTCAGACCCATCTTTATTACTCAAAATAGGAACCATTATAATCAGCACATTTTTGCCAACGGGAAATAAGTTTGTTTATTCCTGTAGCGTAAAAATCCGTGCTTTGGGACTCAGCAAACTCTTAGAAAGCATTTTCTGCATCCTGCTCTTTGTGGAAGCATTTTCCCTGCAGAAAGTTGTCGAGAGGCTTGAAGAAGCGGTAGTCGGTGGTAAGAGGTCAGGTGAATATGGTGGACGAGGCAAATCTTTGTAGCCCAATTTGTTCAACTTTTGAAGTGTTGGTTGTGCGATGTGCAGTTGGACATTGTCGTGGAGAAGAATCGAGCCCTTTCTGTTGACCAATGCCAGCTGTGGGTGTTGCAGTTTTCGGTGAATCTCATTGATTGCTGAGCATACAACTCAGATGTAATGGTTTCACCGGGATTTAGAAACTGTAGTGGATCAGACTGGCAGCAGAACACCAAACAGTGACTAGGACCGTTTTTGGGTGCAAGTTTGGCTTTGGGAAGTGCTTTGGAGCTGCTTCTCAGTCTGACCACTGGGCTGGTCGTTGTCAGTTGTCATATAAAATTCACATTTCGTGGCATATCACAATCTGAGAAAAGGTTGGTTGTTGCGTACAATAAGAGAAGACATCAAAATGACATTTCTTTTTATTTTTGGTCAACTCATGAGGCGCCCACTTATTGAGCTTTTTCAATTTGCTTCAAAGGCTGAACAACCATCTAATGGTTGCCGTTGAGTTCTTCGGCAACTTCTTGTGTAGTTGTAAGAGGATCAGCTTCGATGATTGCTCTCATTTGGCCATTGTCAACTTCCAACGGCCGGCCACTGTGCTCCTCATCTTCAAGGCTCTTGTCTCCTTTGCAAAACTTCTTGAACCACCACCACTGCACTGTATGTTTGTTAGCAGTTCCTGGGACAAATGTGTCATTGATGTTGTGAGTTGTCTCCACTGCTTCATGACCCATTTTAAACTTGAATAAGAAAATTGCTTGAATTTGCTTTTTGTCTAATATCATTTCCATAGTCTAAAATAAATGTAAAACAAACAGCAAGTAATAAGTCATTAGCAAAAAAAATAAAGTGAGAAATGCACATTAAAATGATATATAACATAACCATGTTTATTTAAGAATGCATTCCATTATCAAATGGCAAATTTCAACAGTGCTAAAACTGCAATTACTTTTGCACCAACCTAATAATTCCCTTGGTCACATTGCACTTAATGTCTTATCAGATTTTCCTAACCAGATTCTTTTATAGCTGTGTTGCAGCATCTTATCTCATTTTGTATTTTTTCACCTAAAACAAGCCTTTAAATCATTGGCTTGAGATGTTCAGACATTCTTCATTCCTAGGATGTTGTTTATAAATCAGCATTTCACAGCTCCCTGGAAAATGCCGTCCAAATGTCCAAATGGCAAGCCCCAAGAATGGAAAGGAAACGACAGTGCTCTTTAACTGTAAATGGGCTTCTATAAGGAGGTTTCTAATTACTCTGCTCTTTCTCTTGAGCTGAGGAATTGAAGTGTGAGTGGCAGGTTATCTGATTAACAGATAATCATGTGATGTGACTTCATCCAGAGCCTCTGAGGTCCAAGTCACAGAGCAGGCACACCCACTCCCCAAATGCCCCTGGGGCCGCTTCTGGGGAGAACCCTGGATTTCATGCATGGCCTAATTGGCAGGGGACTCTCTTGGGATACCACGTTCCCTCTGAGCGTGTGACAGATTGTGATACTCTCATTTTCCTTCAGTGGAAAAAGGCGCACTCAGTGACCTAACACCCCTCGTCATATTTGTGCTCATTGTTTATGTAGCTTGAAGGAATCAGATCATTTTCCTCTCACCTATTTGGAAGCACAGATGCAATGCCCTAGAATTGTGCTGGGGAATCAAAGAGAAAAGAGAGTAGTAAAATCAATTAAAAAGGACAAAGCTAGCCTGTATGCTACAAGCTTTCTATTTGTATGGCAAACACGTTGTGGTATTTTCTAAGCAAACAGAGAACTGCATTCGACCCGCAGTACCAAATGCGTAGATTTGACGCTGTGGAAAAGGATGGTTTGCTGCCTTACTCTGGTATCTTCAGTGACATGTCCCCCTGGCTGCACCACTGACTTGCTGTGTGACCTCGAGCAAGTTACTTCACCTCTCTGTGCTTCGGTGTCCTCCTCTGTAAGTTGGGGATTCAGGACAGACTCTCCCTCCTGGGCTGTGGTGAGGATGTGATGAGTTTCGATGTGTGCCTGCACATAGGAAGCGCTCAGATGGTGTCACCATCACAGGTGCTGTTGCTGGAGTCTGGATCTCATTCTGATGCTCAAGGCTGTTGCCCACCTGGGCCAGGAGGCAGGAGGAGTCGGGCATGTTCAACCTGGAGAGGAGAAGACAGTGGTTGCAGGATGGTTGAATCTGTAAGACCCTCCTGGGAGGAAGAGCCAGCATGTTCTGTGTGGCTCCAGGAGCTGAGCAGGACCAACTTGCCAAAGTTTTGGGGACACAGTTTGTAGCCATAGAAAGAAAAACTTGCTGTCAATCAACAATGACTAAAATAGAATGAGCCCCTGGAGAGGGAATGAGCTCTCTGTCATTGGAAGGATTCCAGAAGAGCTAGATGACCACTTTCAGTGCTATCGAGGGGCTTTTCCTTTAAAATCCTTTCCAAGCTGGAGAACCCAGGATTATATTAATATGATTCTGTCTTAGCCAAGCAAGGCTAGCTTACCCAAGGCCACCCAGACAGATGCCCAGAGAACAAGTCTGTTTGCAGGGAGGGGGAGAAAGAGCCAAAAAGGGAGAGACTTTGATGGCAAAGGTGACAAGTTCAGGGCCATTCTTGGTTAGCCCAATGCCCAGCAGACACAGTAGTTATATCTTACTTATTTTGGTCTCTTGAGATTTACACAGTAGGAGAGGAACTTGAACCCCCTGCCCCATCACAGAAGAATACACATTTGCTCCAATGGGCTGTCAGAGGTATGGTTGTTACCCAGGGGGCTGGGGTGGTCCATGCAAGAGAGCAGGCCGGCTGGCAGATTTGAAACAGCTTGTGAGCTATGAGCTTGGGAAGTGTTGGCCTTGATGTTGCTGCACCTCCTCTCCCATCCCATTAACCCATCCCCATCCCCCACACACTCTGATCTAGCAGCATTCCCTAGAGACCTTCCTCATGCCAGGTGTGTGGCCAGGTGCTGAAGACACAACGGTGAAGGAGGTGATTATGCCCCTCCCCAAGATGTAAACATTCTAGTACCAGAGATGAGTAACCAGAGAGATTACATCCACAAGTGTTCATTAGGGGCACCCTCGGGGAGTTTAGCAGAGTCAGGGAGGGCTTCCAGAAGCAATGTCTGCTTGGAGGCAGCCTGCATGTTGAGCATCAGCTGTTTAGCCAGGCAAAGGAAAGGGGAAGTGGAGGACAGGGCTTTCCTGGCAGGGAGACCAGCACCTGCAAAGGCCTGGAAGTGAGAAGGTGGAGGACTGAGGGTCCCACATGGCAGTTGACAAAGTGTGAGGAGTGACATTCAGTAAACATTCGTTCTTCCACTAGTCCACTGATCCATGCCAAGCACTGTCCGAGGTGCTGAGTTGTTTTCAGTAGCTAAAAATCTAAGCTCAGGAGTCTCTACCCTCAAGGAACTTACAGTCTAGTGGGGAATCCATGGAGTGCAGTTGGTGTGTGACATGACAGGTACAATAGTAAAGACTAGCCCAATGTCCAGTGGATGACAAGACGGTAACATAATTCCAGCCCATTATACTTTTTTTTTTTTTTGAGACAGCATCTTGCTCTGTCACCTGGGATAGAATGCAGTGGTGTCATCATAGCTCACTGCAACCTCCAACTCCTGGGCTCATGTAATCCTCCCACCTTGGCCTCCCAGAGTGCTAGGATTACAGGTTTGAGCCACTATGACAGGCCCCATTATACTTTTCCTGGTACCTGTCTGCTCCCTGGTGGGCCACAGCCCCACATTTGCGGCCAGGGCCTCTGCTCTTCCCACCCCGGGGCCATCCCCACAGCAGAAGCCTCTGAGATCGTACAGACGGTGGGAAGCCACGTTTGTGGTTTGTTTGAACCCAGACTCTCCCCAGCAGTGAGGTTTGAGCCAAAGCCAGATGGGCAAGCGCAGAGATCTGTGTACAGGGCATTCCTCAGTGAATCGCTTTTCACTCCTGCTGGAAGACAGCAGACCCGGGAAGCCGAGGCCTGACCACGCAACTCCCCACCCACGGGACGGTTGAAGGGCATCTCTATTTTTAGATTGGGCAAAAGAAAACAAATTTCAGTTGGAGCCGCCTTTGCAACTTTAAAAAACATGTTTATGGGGATGTTAATTTACATACTATAAAATTCTCCCACTTAAAGTTACAATTCAGTGGTTTTAATATTCCTTTATGATTCCGATAGTCATTCCCTGGACACCTGGGAGACCCAGAAGCTTCTGAGACACAAGGCAGGGAGGACAGCGCCCGGCAGGTTTCCCACTTCCTAGGGCTGCTTCTCAGTGACTTCAGGCGCTCAGACACCCCTCTGCCTGCGCCCCGGGCGTTTTGTGGTGTCTTGTCACTTTCCAAGTAGTTCATTTCCTATCGTGTCTACATTCTTTCTGCTGCTTTCTCACCAGCTTTTTCTTTTCATCGGCTCAGTTCTCCCTTCCTTCCCTCCAGGTGTGTGACCGTAATTCCTGTTTCCGAACCGAAGCGTTGTCCAGGCCGTCCTTTGGCCTTTCTGCCGGATCATGGACACTTGGCATTGAACAGGGGCTGCTTTTCCTGAAGTAGCGTTCCTGGGTCCCAGAACCTCCATGTGGCTTCTGGCTTTGTTTTCCCGCCTCTTCATGATCCACGTTTCTGATGTGTCCATTTTAATGGACCCAGGCCCACAGTGCACTGTGGGACAGGTACCCCGTGCTGTATGACACTGTTGTGGGGTGTCCTGTGTTGTCAAATGGAACGTACTTAATGCTTTCCACTGGATTGTAAGCACAGTACAGGTTTATAGAACAGTATAATGAGACCGCGATATAAACACTGACAAGAGAAAATCTTCCTAATTGCACTTCTCTTCCCAGAGGGAGCCTCCGTTCAGCATATATCCTTTAGGACCTTTTGTCTGCACACATACATATACGTGTCGTTTTCTTGTTTATGAAAATTCTGCATACGCACACATTTCTGTGACTACTGTTTTCACTTGACGATGCATGGACCAACCTCTCGGGGCCAGTGTGTATGTTTCTTTCTCCGTACAAGCAGTTGGCTTCATGCAGGGTGCACCAGGACACAGTTTTGGCCCTGTCCCCAGGGTGTCACGGGACCAGGGGATGATCTCACAGGGTCCACCATCTGCCCTGCCTGGCCGGAGGCTGTGTTGCAAGGGCCAAGGGGCACCACGTGTCGTGGGTCCTGTCAAACAAGAAGAGCCTTTAGAGACTTGCTGGTTCTCACAGTGTTTCTTTTGCTTCCTGGGCATTTCCCCGATTCTAGAACTAACTCCAGGCGCCTCTCCAAACTCATACTGGGGCTGGGGCATTATAATGCAAATCTAGCCAAAGCCTTCCCTGTCCTGGCATCCAGAATGGGGTGGGGCTCTTGCCCTGAGAAGCTGTCTAGTCTGAAAGTGCAAACAGGATGCAGAAAGGTTTGGCTAAATTAACGGATAATAAGGTTTTGACGATAACAACCATAGGCGGCACTTATATAGTGTCTATTGGGAGCCAGCGATGGTACGTACTAAACATGTAACATGTATTAATTTATTTAATCCCCACATTTTACAGAGAAGACAGCTGAGGCTCTGGGAGGTTGAGTGACTTGCCCAAGGTTGCACAGCTCATAAGAGAAGGATTTGGACTGGACCCCGGGCAGCCTGGCCCAACTCTGGCCCTGGTGCAGCCAGGCAGAAGTGTCCGGGCACCTCTGTCAAAGAGAGAATTCAGGGATAGGTGTGCTTGACCTGCCAGGGCACTTCTTATGTGTGTTCAGAGGACACTATTTATTTTCTGTCCTTCCAAGAGCGTGCTGGGTGCAGGTCATTCATTACCGACGAACAACTGCTGATTAGCAGCGGCCTCCCGCCATCCCCCTCTCTCCTTGCGTCTCTTGGAATATGTCCTCAGACTCAAAAAATAGAAGGGAAAACATCTTAGAAACTACCACCTTTCCTTCGCAACTCTCTTCTCTCCTCCCCGTCTTCCTTGTTGTCCCCATTTAATGAAATGTCAGGGCAAAAAGAGCCAATTTCTGGCCATTCCCTGTGGCCTTTCAAACTCCTACCCCCAGTGCTCCTGGGCATGATCCCAGCAAGCTGAGACTTTGGTGTGGAAAGTTCCAGGCCCTCTGCCTCCCCAGTTCACCTTCCACATCCTCTCTGTGCCTACCCGTCTGGTAAGCCTGAGCCCTGGAAGGAATGAGGAGTGGAGACCCCAGTTTACCTTCACTCCCTGATTTCTGAGAACCCCCCCCCATTCTCCTCAACCCTCCCCGTCTCCGGGCTGACCCGAAGCTGCCTCTCGCCTCCTCCTGCTGTCGTCCTCCACCAGGCCAGAAGGGACAGGCAAAGGCTCTCATTTGGGCCCCTGACTTTCTCCCCTTCCGTCTTCAGAGGTCCCCATACTCCTCACTTGGTGGCCTTCACAGCCACCCTGTGAGACAGGAATGTCGTCACCGCCGTGTTACAAACGAAGAACCCGCGGTGCAGAGAGGGCGAGCACCTGGTCCAGCATCGCCCAGCTAGTGAGTGGTCCCCCCTGAGCCTTGAACCCAGGGCTCGGGACTCCATTCGGGTGTCTTTTCCACCCAGATCCATGGAGGGATCTGAGCTGGGAACGAGTGTCCCTCAGGGAGATTTGGATCCGGGGCCTGTACCTCGGACACCCAGGGCTCGGGTAGCCCGGCCGTCCCTTCAACTGACAAGGCCGGGCTTGTGCGCTCCGGGAAAGGGCCGGGCTGCGGCCTCTCGGCGCACCTGTCGGGGCGGACACAAGCATGGATCTCCAGCCCATGGGGCCTGGCTTCATGGGGGAGCCCCAGGCTCGAGGGGAAGCCACACAAGGAACCTTCCAGGCGCTTTGGGCCTGGGTGGAGGGTGCAGGGCGGAGCGTGCCTCCCCAGCCCCCGAGTGAGCGTGCGACGAGCATCCAGAAGAGGACAACGCAGGAGCCATGAATCAGCGCCGGCGATGGCTAATGGAGGAGCAGGTGCTTCCAACAGCCGATAATGTGCTTCGGTGAGTGGCCCGAGGGTGCCTCTGAGAGGCCTCTCGGTGACCAGAGGTGCTGCTGAGGCGAGAGCCAGACTGCCAGGGGCCCGTTCCTCAACAGGGAACGGTGACATGGCTCCGGCGGACCCTCAGTCCCTTCCGGCCCTCGCTCTCAGAAGACTCCCTGTTCCCAAGCCGAACTCGCCAGCGGATCAGCACATGCCAGCTTTGCCACTATCTGTGTCCAGTGGAGGCCACTCAGCCGCTCTGTGCCTCAGTTTCCCCAGCCGCAAATGGAGCGAAGATGGCCGTGTGCCTCACAAAGGTGCAGTTGGAGCGGCTCCTCCTGCAGTAGGGCCTTGACTGGGGCTTTGTGGTTGGTGGGCGGAGGTCCCCAAAGACCCACCCAATGTCACTGAAGGCAAGGACTGCAGATTTGAAGTCACCAGTGTCCTTCCTCAGCCCAGGCAGCTGAGCGTCAGTGTGGAAAATGGGGCTAAGACAGTAACGGTCCCTGCTTCACGCAGGCGGGGAAGCAAACAGTGCCTGGCTATAGGAATAGCCACCCTTGCTATTAAGGGAAGATACTGTGGCTAGACAGGAGAGGGGAGGTAGAGCTGGCGCCGCCCCCAGCACATTTAAGTAAAATGTGGAGTTGGTCTGCAGACCTTTTGCTGCCTGTAGGAGCTGGAGGGCAGAGACCCCTCCCAACAGTGACGCTAGAAATTATACCCATTGGAGAGCAACCGGAAGTTAAGACAAAGCTTACTAGTATCAGCATCCGGTTAGGTGAATAAAGTAGGCTGCAGGATACCTGGTGTCATATGGTCCATACCTGGTCTCAGTTAGGGAAAACGGTATGTGTACGTAGAAGTGTCTGCAAGGATGTTCCCCAAAATGTTAACAGTGGCTAGCTTGCTTTTTTCTTGCACATTTTTGCATTTAACTTTTAAATAACTTTTGTATTTAACTTTTAAATAATGACTTTTATAAAGTGTTATAATACATTTTCTCTAAACCACCTCTTCCCCCCTCCCTTAAAGAATAAGACTGGTTTGCCCAAGAAAAGCAATTTTTTGCTCTGGTTTTCTTGGCTTTGACATCAGTATAAACTCCTCATTCATCTGGGGCTCTGAGTTCATGTTATTCGTTTCAGGTTGGATTAAAGTGGTGACCAGGGACATTGGATGCTGCCGAGGGGGACAGTGTCTCACACTGCCACTGCTGTCCTCGTTGAAAGCCGTTTCCTGATCAAAGACTTACCAAAAAGAGGGTCGGAGGAAAAGCTACTGCAGTTATGAAAACAAAGCCATGGCAGATTTTATAAGCACTATTTGGCCATACCAGTGGTTTACAAAGGAGGAGAGAAGCTTTTAGTTAAAATAAACAAACAGAAACCTTCACTGAAAACCAGAATTGTAATCTGTCACGGAATTGAAGTAACCATATTTAAAAGAAAACAAAAACACCCAGAATCGTCCTCTTGGACACAATCAGAATTTTCTTATGTTGGTGGCATTAGCCCGCTGACATCATCCATGACACAGCCGTGTGCACACGGCAGCCCCACCTCCTCCCACAAAGCGGCCCTCATTCATGCTTTCATACAATCGGTGATTATTCACTTCGGATTGAAGCCCGGAATTATTCCAGCTGCTTCTCACCAGCCCCAGCCTTTCTTCTCTGTGTGTCCCTTATCTTCCCTCCATTTAATTTGGCAGTTCTGCTTGAAATCTGGGTCTTTTATTATTTAGTGTTCTGACTCAGTTCTAGAACATTCTGTGGTAAGCTGTGATGTGATGTGGCAAGCTCACACTTCAGAGCTCCTCTGAGGCCAGTCTTACCGAGCACCTCCCTGTGCCTGCCTCCACGAGGTGCCACTTGTAGGGGATGGCAGAGAAGAGGGGACACAAGAGGAGATGCAGCTGCTTCTCAGATGCTCGCCATTGGGGAGCAGCCATCACAGGAAAGCTCGATAGCACCCAGAGTTGCCAAGATCCAACCCTTTCACGAATCTTTATATCTTAAAACAAAACTACTGGACCCTAAGCATTGGAGATTAGAATGTAAATAGGGTGAAAGTCCTCAAAGGAAACGAGCAGCTTTGGTTGGGTTGAGTCTCCTTCACCATGATCAGCCACTGCTTAATTTTCATCACCGTTATCAATTGGCTTAACAGGTCCCCTCCCGTGCCAGGCTCCATTACTGTGTGACCTTACTCAACTTTTCTGTGCCTTGGTTTCCCCAGCTATAAAAGCAGGCGTACTTACAGGCTGTCGTGTGAGTTAATATGGAAACATGATTGAGACACGGTTTTCCTGTCATGATGAGGAGCCCTATTTCCCACCTAAATGCTCTGGCAAACTCATGGTGGTGCAGAAGTGACCAGAGCGAAGGGAAGACAGGATGCAGAAGCCAAAAGCAGCCTTTGAGAGCAAAGTTCATTTTAAGGTTATTTTTGGATTCTGGGTTTATCGCCACTTGATCTTCAGGTATCTGGGAGAGATCCATTTAGGAGTTTTTTGTTTCTGTTTTTTAAAAAAGTAATAGCTCTATTGAGATATGATTCACGTGCCATAAAAGTCACCCTTTTAAAGTGTTGTCAGTATAGGCACAGGGCTGTGCAGCCACCTCTGTTAGCTAATTCCAGTTTGGGGGCAAACGCGACCGTCCCTTCTGCAGCCTCCCAGGCGGCGGTTCCGCTGAGTCACGGAGCCCCTCGTCCCGCCTCCGGGCGGGCGTCTGCCGCCCCCTAGCGAGGGCCCTGGCTCTGTGGGAAACACCCCAGGTGGCCGGGACTCGGAGTTCTGTTAGTCCCCAGCCTGGACCGCGCCCTCTCGGGAGGAGGGAGCCAGGCGGCCGGAGACCTCCCAACTTGGCTGGGCTTTCCCTTCACTGCCCCCGGGACTGGGTGGTGACCTTGGACTCCCCTCTCACAAGTCAGGGAGGTGCCAGCGTAATACAGTAGCTTTGAGGTGGTTTTTAGCACCAAAACATCAGAGTTCAAACCCTGCTTGCTCTTACTAGCTTTGTGACCCTGAAAAGGTTACTGAGCCTCTCTGAGCCCGGGTTTATAAATCCTTCTCTGGGGGCTGTTGTATTGCAGAGGTCCTCTCTGTGACAACCCTGACCATGAAGGGTGCATCCTCCAGGCTCAAGTAAACAGATGCTATTAATAATCCCAAACTGCCCAAAGGGTGTGGGATGGTCTCCCTCCCTCACCCAAGGAACTTTCTAGAACCTGAATTACTCATCCCCAAACCATATTGCCTTCAGTGAGAAGGGGAGAAGGAATAGGAAGGGAGCCACAGGTGGAGGAAGGCCTTTTGGTCTTCACCTCCTTCCAGCAGGGAACCGCCCAGGATCAGGGGAACCTGCGCCCCCGCTGGAGGCCTGCGTTTATGGTTTCGGAGGTCTGTGCAGGAGCAAAGGCTGGGCTTTATTTTAGCAACCTCCAGGGCCGTTCACCACCGGGAATCTCACCCCAGGGCAGCAGGGCTGAGAGGGGATTTGCATCGGGTCCCTGGGGCTTGGTGGGCTTGGGCGAGTCAGCCCCTCAGGTCCTGCCCCTCACTGGTTTGCCGTGAACCTAGATGCTCGGTCACGGAGAGGTGCCCAGGAAAGTGGCCGGCGTATTCCAAACAGCAAGCAGGGTCCCCCAGTGACGCTTCAGAGCTCACCTCTGAGGTGGATGAAGTCCCTGGGTTCCCTCGTCCACCCAGGCACCTCAGAGGGCGGCCTGAGGAGATGAGAAAACAAAGGTGCCCCTTCAGATGAGCATCAGGGAAGACGAGATCTCTGCTAGGCAGAAAGTCTGCCCACCCCTCAGCCTGGGAAGACCCTATTCTTTGGGAGCAGGAGGGACCCAGGGTCTCCCCTACACACCCCTGTACCCCTCAAGGCCTGGGGGGTTGGGCAGCAGGGCAGCCTTGGCGAAATGGAAGAAGGTGAGGCGGTCTGGGGCCCTGCCAGGCTACTTCCTTCACGCGCACTTTTCTTTTGCCCCGGCCCCATTTCCACCTTTCTCAGAAAAAAGTCGTAATAAGAAGTGGCATATTATCTTGTTCCCAAACTTTTGACTAATTAGAAGACTGTGGTGTCCATGAATGGATGAATGGATAAGCCCGTGTGCTCTATGGGTACAATGGACTGTTACCCAAGGAGCGAGCACCAGCCCGGGCTGAACCTTGAAAACCTGACGCTCTGTGAAAGAAGCCAGTCACGAAAGGCACGTGTCTTATGACTCCATTTATGGGAAATATCCAGAATAGGCAAATCCACGGTGACGGAAAGTAGATGAGTGGTTGCCAGGGACTGGGGAAGGGGAGAATGGGAACAACTGCTAAATGGGTACAGGGTTTCTTTTAGGGGTAACAAGAATGTTTTGGAACTAGATGGAGGTGATGGTCTCACAATGTCGTGAATGTACTAAATGCCACTGAATTGTTCACTTTAAAATGGTTTGTTTCCCACCAGGTGTGGTGGCTCATGCCTGTAACCCCAGTACTTTGGGAGGCTGAGGCAGGAGGATCGCTTGAGGCTAGGAGTTTGATACCAACCTGAGTAACATAGTAAGACCCCCGTCTCTACAAAAAATTTTTTAAAAAGAAAAGAAAATCAGCCAGGCGTGGTGAATGGTGCACATTTGTAGTCTCAGCCACTGGGGAGGCTGAGGCAGGAGGATCACTTGAGCCCAGGAGTCTGAGGTTGCTGGGAACTATGATGACAGCACTGTGCTCTGGCCCAGGCAACAGAGTGAGAACCTGTCTCAAAAAAATAACTAATTAAATAAAATGGTTCATTTTATGTTGCATGAATTTTGCCTCAATCAAAAAAATTAAAAAAAACAAAAAACACTGGGTAGCGGCAGCCATGACTTGACCCAGAGGCCGTCCCTCCCCCGCCTCATGCCCTCCCCCGCCTGTGTCTGCTCCCCTTGCCCTGCACTGTCTTCTCGCTTCCCATCTCTCAGCCCTGCAGGCACTTTTCTTTCTCTGCTCCCCTCTGCCCCAGTTCTCCGTCTGTCCCATGGGCAAGGCGTGATGGGGGCCGGGGTGCAGTCCAGAAGGAACAGGCGCCTGGAGCGACTCAGCAAGCCCCTTCCTCTCCCCGTGCCTCGGTTTAGCTACAAACCAAGGGACAGACTCCGGGACCGTCTGGCCCTCGTTTTCTCTCGTCAGGAGGCAACACGTTCCCAAGGGCCCCTCAGAAATAACCTGTTTTAGTTTCCAGGCTTCCCTCGACGTCTGTGCCTCCCCTGAAACGTCTTCCTCACTGCGCCCCCACTGCCTGTGAGTCACTGCTGGGCAAACAGGAGTCCGGAAGTGAGAGAGGCTGATGGATTTAGAAGAATAAGAAAGCAGGTGGCCTGAGGAGAGCAGCTTTGGTGTGTTTGTTTTCCTGTCCGTGTGTCTCCCTTAGATTACAGGGCTCCGTGGGGTGATGACATGTCTGGTCTGGGCCACCTCAGGGGCGGCTTATGTATGTGTTTTTCAATCCGCTGTCTTTGCATAGGAGGCCCAGGGCCGGGAGGCACGGCTGTGCCATCTGTCCGTTGGCTTAGATGTCCTTTGTCCCGTTCATCCTGCCCTTGGCCCTTGAGGAGGGCGGCGGGGGTCAGAGAGGCGCGGGGCAGGACGGAGGCAGGGCCGGGAGTGCAGGCCCTTGGCTGGGGAGCCGGGCCCACCTGCCTCTCACACAGGCCTGGGCTGGAGGCCTCTTGCTGTCCTGTCACCTACCTCGGCCCCCGAGCCTACGGACACAGGCCCGGTGGACTCACTTAATGTCAGCGCAGGAAGGGAGCTCGGGGGCCACCAAGTGATTTAGGGGGTGAAGAAGAGCCTCGAGGTTGAGACGTGGCTCAGTCACCCAGCTGGGAGTGCAAGTCCTGGCACTGCTCCTTCCGCACTACAGACCTGCGCCCCAACGTCTCAGGCAGAAAGTTGGGGAACATTTTCTGGTCCAGGGTGAAAGAACGGGCAGGGAGGGGCAGCTGAGCGTCACCAGGCAGGACACAGGCTTGGCATTCTGGCCCTGCCTCATACTGGCTTGTGACCTGGGGCAGGTGACTTCCCAGATTCCCGGGAATCATAACATCTATGATGGTGATGACTATGACAATGATGACAACTACCTCAGAGGATTGCAATGGGCTCACTGAGATGCCTGCAAGATGCCCACACAGAGTGAGCGCCCCTTCTTTGGCAGGTGCCGGGGAGCACGTCCCTTTGCAGGCCTGGGGCTGCAGCCCTACGTGACCCAGGCAGGGCCCGCCCTGGCAAGGTGGCATGCTCACGCTCCGCCAATGTCCGTCATAAGACTAAGAAAAGTCATTTCATTTTGCTTTCCAGGGACATGCTCTTTCTGGGTTCTGCCTTCTGCCTGTGTCAGGTAGATCCTCATGGCTGCTGCAGAACATGGGCTTGCCTTTCTTAGCATGATCTGTAGGTTCCAAAACATGAGCACGGGGCAGGGAACCTGGCCCAGCCAGCTCGAGTGTTATGACTCTTGCATGAGTCTAATCAGAAGGTCCATGAACCTAAGGGCGTTCACTGTCCCAGGATCCGGGTGGGAGTGAGCCTCCCCGCCTAGAGAGTTCTTCCCACAAATCCCACTGTTTTTCCTCAAAGGAAAATATTGGTCTCTGAGAAGTACAGCTTGTTTATTTTTCATAGTAAATAGTAGCCTGCATTTGGAAGGACAATTCCATTTCTGCATCAGCCTCTGTAATTCATCAGCTTCCTAGTGATGCATCTGACTCTCTCCGCCCTGCAGGGGTGGAGAGGGGTGGTAGGTAGGGGTGGGGCAGGGGGATTGTTAGAAACCAGGGTGGTAAGACTCCTTGCCCTGTCACGTGCTCCCTGGGGCTGAATGCAGCAGTCCCAGCCAAACACAGCCTGGAAGAACATCCACTGACCCCAGAAAAGCGGGGCACTGCCCCAAGTCCTGGAAATGACCCTTGATTCTCCTACTCCTGGCTTGGAACCTATGGAAACCTCCAGAAGCAGCTGAAGAAAACCCAATATGAAGTGCAGAAATCCACACTGAGAACATAGGGGATGACCAGAACACACAGTAATTCTTGCTGAGACTTATTCACAGATTTTTTTTTTTTTTTACTGTTGAAGAAATACTGGAGACACCTGAGGAAGGAGTCTGCAAACTGTGGCCCACAGGCCAAATCTGGCCTTGAGCTAAGTAATGGCTTTAACATTTTCAAATGATTAGAAAAATAGAAACAAAAAATAAGAATGATATTCCATAACACGTGGAAACTGTATGAAATTCTAATTCCAGTGTCTACAGATGAAGTTTTATCAGAGCACAGCCGGGCTGCTCATTCATCAGCAATGGCCATGTTCCCGCAACAGTGACGGTGCAGAATGGCTTCCGCGGGGACCACGTGGCCCTGGAAGCCTCAAATACTTTCTGTCTGGCCCTTCGCGGAAAACATTTGCTGACCCCTGACCTGAAGCTGAAGGGGAATACCTCTCCTTTGAAAAGCCCATTAAAAATTAAGATTCATTAAAAAAAGTTCAAACTATAATGAAAGTTAAGTAGGGCAGGAGAATACATTTTCTAGAGCTTATTAGCGCAAATGAGTGGCCGGTTTGTAAAGTGCAGTTGGGGGTGGGATTCTTCCCTGAAGCAGAGATCGTCTCGAAACAGAACCCACCCGTGTCCAGCTGCTGCTGTGCCCTCTGCCATGTCACCCCTACCCCCTGTCTTCCCAGGCTTCCCAGCCCCTACCTCTAATGTAATTCTGGACGAGATAGTGAGACCCGTCTCTGCAAAAAATAAACAAGTTAGCCAGGTGTGGTGGCATGCACCTGTAGTCCCAGTTACTTGGGAGGCTGAGGCGGGAGGATCCCTTGAGCACAGGAGTTTGAGGTTGCTGTGAGCTAGGCTGATGCCACTGCACTCTATCCTAGGTGACAGAGAGAGTCTCTTGTCTCAAAAAAAAAGAAGGCCTGCGTGGCTGTGGTTTCCCGTGGGCTCTGTGGAGCTGCGGCAGTGTCCCCGGCTGGGGCTGCCGGGGGAAGAGGGTGCATGTTGTTGTTCAGGTCCAAAGCCTCATGCCCCTTCCTGGCCTCTTGTGGCACTTCTCGGCCCCCTGGGAGAGTCACCCCAGAACGCACACCCGAGGGACCTGGAGGGTGCAGGTGAGGCGAGCGGAGGCCACAGCCTGACTCTGGGGGGCCAGCGAGCTCGGGGCTGGGGGAGTGAGGACACCCCCGGTGGGTCAGGATTTGCTTTGGACACCAGTTGCCATCTGATCGAACAATCCCTTTGCTCCTCCGTGCCTGGTTTTCCTGACGAGAACTGCCTTGCCGGTGCCTCCCTTCTCCTGTCTGGTCCTACCCTCGAGTTTTAAAAAAATAGATAAACTATTTGTCAGCAGCATTTATTTTTTAATGACGTGGAAAGAAAAGAAAGCTGGGACTAATAAGTTGGGCCCACCAAACCTGCCCCACGTGGTGGTGTTGAACATGAACCTATGTGATGTCAGTGAATTAAATGTGCACAGAACATAAATCTCACTTTGGCCAGGATACAGAGTGCAGGCTGAGGCTGGGCGTCCAACTGTTTAGAGAGGGGAGTGGGTGAGATCCACCTGCCGTGACCCAGGGCACCCCCGTTCCCCCTGCCCCCCATTCCACCCCACCATTCCTTGAAACTCACCCCTCCCATCTTTCCTCAGGTGAGCCGTGACCCGGGATGGCTGAGCCGCGCCAGGAGTTCGACGTAATGGAAGATCATGCCGAGACGTACGGGCTGGGGGACAGGAAAGATCAGGGCGACTACACCCTGCTGCAAGACCAGGAGGGTGACACAGACCACGGCCTGAAAGGTTAGTTGACGGCACAGCAGGCCCACAGATGACAGCCCACTTGCTTTGGCAAGGGCTGGCAGGACGGGTTTGTGTGCAGATTTGTAAAGGAGTTTGAAATACCTTATTGTCTTAGATTGTCAATACAGTGAAGCGTCATTAATGTGAATGGGCCAAAATAACCCAAAAGGTGAGGCTATTTGAAATTTACCTTTCCAAAAGAGGGTTTGCCACGTGAGTAAGCGCAGTGTAACAAAGACGGCAGGGCCCTTGTCGGTCTCATAGTCTCACGAATACAGGGTACAGGTACTCTCTTGAGTCTCTAGCCATACCTGGTAGCCTATAAGTCAGTAGTCTTCGTCAGCATGTAAAATATGTGGCAATAATACATTATTTGTTATCTCTTCCTTAAATCAGGCCCGAATGGCCCCTACTGGGCAAGAGTTGGTTAGCTCTGGGATTCTCGCTATATCCACATTAGTAAACTGCTTCCACTTCTAAATATTCTATAAGGTCTTTTGGCCAGATGGACGTGGCCTTGTTCCCTCCCCTTGCAAATGAGTGTGTTCCATTTCACTGCTGCTGTGCTGGGGAGCCCCACGGGGCACGCACGGCCCCTCACTCGCCCCCGGGAGCACCACACTGGCCCAGGGTGCTGGGTTGTGTTACAAGGAGCTGTTCTCCCCACGGGGGTTGCTGGCGGCTGGTGCTCCAGGAGCAGCCCACGATGCCACCCAGTGCAAGGACTTGGTCCCTGCCTCCAGACCCGTTGCTAAGGAGAAAAAGTGGCAAACAGTCTACTTTTTTCTTTTAGTGCTACAAATAACAAAACACTTGGCAGCCCGGGCGGTGGGGTAGTGACTAGAAGTCGCAGAGCTCCCAGGTGGGGAACGGCCTCTGCTGGGTGCATCTGTCTATCCAGGAAGACCCCTGGAGGTGGGGTCACTGGGCAGCCCCTGGGAGTGGGAAGCGGGGACCACCAGCTGTCCGGCAGGCAAAGGCTCATTTCTGTCTGTTGACACAGGGAAGGTGTTGGATGAAGAGGAACTTGGGAATCTGAAAAGTGGTGCAGGGTGTTGGAGGGAGGTTTAGGAGGATACAGCACACTGTGCGTGGAGGGTGGTGCTCAGGGGCCCTAGAGGCTTGGGGAGAGGGGAGTGAGGGAAACGGGGCTCCAGCCCAGCCTCCCTGCCTGGGGCCAGTAGGGATGGAGATGAGCTGACTCCATGTAGTAGCTGGAGTTTCAGCTCCCCACAGACACCGCTGGGAGGCCGGGTTAGGAAATCTGCTTTCTCCTTTAAATCCTGCTCAGTCCCTTCCTCCCTGGGTCCCCTCCACCCTGCTTTCTGCTGTGCAATCTCTTTTCCTCTCCCCTCCTCCCTTCACCTCCCTTCCTCCTCCCCCGACAGGTCTCCCCTGCCCTCTGCCCCCCACTGTGCCCAGGGCGTGTTGAAGGAGGGCTGGCACCCCCACGCCCTCAACCCCAAAACTTAGCCTTCCGAAACCAGCTGCATCCAGGCAGGGTGGTGCCGCTAGGGGAGACTGGGGTTGGGGGCCAGGTTTTGCCTCTTTTCCTGACAAAGACCCCAAGACCCCCTCACCAGGTGCACGGGACAGAGCACACGTGTCCAGCATGTCTGTTCTGCATCGTTGTTAGTAGCGTTTTCACTTTCAAGTGTCCCGATTCAGGTGATTAAGTAGATGGCCACCCTACTTATAAGGGAACTACCTTAAAAATGATAATTCAGGGATTTTTGTAGAACTCTACTGTTAGCAAAGGGCTTTTGCCCCCAGAGGTCTCAGGTGATGCTCACAGCAGCCCATGAGGGCGGGTCACTTCCCCTTTACAGAAGACAAAGGAGTTTCTTCTCTAGACTCCTGTGGGTGGAATCTAAGTTAGAATCACAATGTATTGAATCCTGCCTCATATGAATTGTGCCCATGAAAAATGACATTGTATTTAGAGGCAGGCAATATACATTGTGTGTGTATATATATGTGTGTGTATGTATATATATGTATACATATATATATAAAATTTAGGTCATAAATATAAAATTTATATATATATAAAATTTAGGTCATTAAATATGAAATATCCGATTTTGAATCAAAAGTGTAATTTATTATATCTCAAACAAGAAGCAGTACAATTAATCAAAGTATGCACCTAAACTGTCAACACAGTTTTGTCATCTTAACGGTAGCTTGTTTATGCCAGCAACGAAGAAGCCTGGAGAGTGAGTGTCGTTGAAATCTCAAAAGGCATGTCCCACAGCTTGTTGAGAATGGAATATTTTTCCCTGAAAGAAGTGGTCCAAAGCCTGGAAGAAGTGGTAGTCAGTTGGTGCAAAGTCTGGTGAATATGGTGGATGACGGAGAGTTTCCAAATCCAGCTGCTGTAGTTTCAGCAATGTTGTTTGTGGGACACGTGGTCAAGGGTTTTCTTGCAAGAGGATTTGCCTGTCTCTGTTGACCAATCTTGGCTGCTTAATCACAAGCCTCCTCATCATTTGTTCACTGTGTTGCAGTAGACATTCACTGTAATCCACTGACCAGGTTTCATGAAGCTGTAGTGGATAATACCAGTGCTGGACCACCTAACAGACACTATTAGCTTTTTTTGATGAATATTGGGTTTTGGATTGTGTTTTGACACTTCATCTCCATCCAACCATTGTGCCAAATTCTTGAGATTGTCAAAGAGAATCCATTTTTTATCACACATTAATAATACAGTGTAGAAATAGTTTGCCTTTATGTCGTGACAGCAAAGAAAGGCAAGTTTCCAGACGATTTCTCTGGAAGAGAGACGCTCGTTTAATTCATGCAGAACCCATCTATCTAGCTTCTTTACCTTGCTGATTTGTTTCAAATGGTCCAACATTGTTGCGATACTAACTTTAAACCTTGCTGCCAACTCATGCTTAGGTTGAGATGGATTCGCTTCTGCTATAGCTTTCAGCTCATCATTATCCACCTTGGTCTCAGGTTGCCCACTTGGCTCATTTTCAAGATTAAACTGACCAGAGCAGAACTTCTCAAACCATCAACATACTGTGCATTCATAAGCCACATCCTTCCTAAACACTTCATTGATATTTCAAGCTGTCTGTGCTGTATTAGTTCCACGATAGAACTCGTATTTGAAAATAATACAATTTTTTGACTCATCCATGGTTTCACAAAAATTGCTCTAAAAAAATTTTGAAAGATAATCACAAGCCAAAATGTGAGTTTGCAAGACTGAGGATGTACCTTAACAATAAAAATAAAACAAGAAATGTCAAAGTGAAATGTCAGAGATATCAACTGTCCAACTTAGTATTTAAGGAAATCGGACATTTCATACTTAATAACCTAAATATTATGTTACAACAAATGTTCTGTAATAATGTAAGATGTTAACAACAAGGGAAACTGGGAGTAGGATATAATCTCTGTACTGTCTTTGCAAATTTTCTATCATTCTAAAACTGTTCTAATGCAAATTTTAAATTGCTAACCTGCCTTCTTTAAAATTGCTGTGAAAGGCAAGAGTTTGAAAATAATTTGCTTATCCAAAGAATATACTTCCCACAAAAGCAAGTGATACCTAAGAGGTTTTCATAGTTCTCATCGAATTAATTCTTGCTACTGAGGGTTTAGAGTGAGCTGTTTTTATATAGGGAGTGGCAGGTTTGACTTGGCAGAAGGTGTCACTTTACTAGCAATATTTTAAATAAGTGACAGAACACTATTTTGAATAATGACAAGAAACCACATGTTAAATACCAGAATAAAGAGTATCTGAGTGGTTGCTAGAAGTTGAAATAGGACTGGATACCATCCAAGAGAGCTGCAAAGTGGGTGAAAGCTGGTTACTAATGAATTAAAAGGTGTTGATGGGTTAACTTGTTACACCTTCCAGATAAGATATTCCAAAGAGGCTTTTTCCTCCCTTCTTCCCTCCCTCCAAGGAATTTAACAGGAATAACGCAAATGATGAGGCTGTCAGGCTCAGGGGACAGATTGGAAGAAGGGCACCATTACCCCATATAAATTCCCCTGTGCCCCGCAATCTAGGATGGTTAATAATAACAAAACCCAGAAGACAGTGTGCATGATGCTGCCCCACCATTTGTCCAAAGCTGTCTTGAGGCTCTTTGCAGGTTTTTGTAAGCCCAGGACCAAGGAGCTGTGTGTGTGCTGGAAGCTTGTTTAGAGTTAGCAGTTCTTTGGCGGGATGGGCACAGCCAGGGCTGGGTGTCAGGGCTAGTGTTTTCACAAAGAGTTGAATGGGGTGTCTGATCTCGCAGTGTACCTGAACTCTAGTTGCCTTTTCTTTCCATCCTCTCCTTCTTTGTGCCCCCATCCTGAGACTGACACTAGGGTGCCCCTACCCCAGGTGGAGTGGCTTCTTCCAAGTCCACCAGAGCCTCCCTGTTGCCCAAGGGACATCTCTCCTGAATGCCCAAGCCACCCCCAAAACCTAACAAGTCAAAACCAAGCTTAGTTGCCCCCATCCTGGGCCATTCCTGGTTTCTCTGCTGCTGCTGGCAGTACCAGCAACTAGTCCTTCGTGACCTTGGCCAGTTCTTCCCATGACACTCACAGCACCCATGGACCTCACCCGTTTCCGCCAAATCCAGACCTCCTCACCACAAACCTTGGCTTTGCAACAGTGGCCCTGTGGCCTGTACACACCCTTCCCTTCCTCCTTTCATCCAGCCAGGGCTGAGAGCCATTCCTTAAACCTCAGCACAGTGCGCAAGCCACATCGGGTCCCCAGCCTGTTTTTTACAGCTGGTGAGCTGACAATGGCTTTTATTTTTCCTATAGCTGAAAGGAACCACCCTCCTGAGCACGTGGCTTCCATCCTCAACGTGTCTCCTGGTTCAGAAAGGCCAGAGGGAGGGGACAGGGCACAGAGAATGCCTCCCAGCTGAGCTCCTCCCATCCAGATGTTTCCTGGACATCCTCTCCAACGATGTCCCCTGGCATCTCATCAGCCACCCCTGCCTGCCCAGGAGGCTGGACGGTGTGGCCTTTTAACTGGGCACAGATAAGCCAGTAAAATGACCAGGGTAGATTAACTCCTGGTGGCCAAGGTGCCACAGGGGAGGGCACAGTCCAGTCCTGCCAGGAGGAGGAGGTGGATTCCCTCTTTTCTGTTAAGCCAACAAAAGCCATCTTTCCAAGGTCATTCATGCTGGAGGCTGTGACTGTCACCCACTGTGGTCATTTGGGCCTCTTTACCCGGCTTTGGATTCTGAAAGGACAGTTTTCTTGTAGGTCCCACAGCCAACATTTCAAATGTAACTCACAGCTGATTCAACAGTCCTTGGAGATCTTTCTATGAAAGGAGCAGGTAAGGTCCAGACGCACCAAATGTCCGGGTAGAAGCACGCACTGCGTCTGCCCTGGGCTGGTCCTTGTCCACGGGAGGAGTTGGCTCTCGAATGTTTTTCCAGGCATTGACTTGTCGTTCATTAATAGCAACGACAGAGCAAGAGGTTCACGTGTGTCCTTGCCGTCTGGTCCCTGCTGCCCGTTTGTCACTAGAAGGGCCTTTTCCTCAGCGGGAACCACATACCGGTAAGAGGCGATCTCTCCTCTCACCCAGGAGCAAACACACGTCACCTGCGTCTTCGCCAGGGACCCTGGTGTGGGGCACTGGCGTGCTGGCCTGGGGGCGCGGTTGGTCCCCTTTGTGGTTTTATCATGAGGCCACGTTCCACTGTCTGGGTTCCACGCTGAGGGAGTTTTAGTTCCAAAAGACACTGCTCCCAAGTACCTCCTGAGGTTCGGGGGCAGCAGGGAGAGGCAGCCATTCTGAGGGGCTCCTTGTGTGTGTTCCAGAGTCTTCCCCGCAGACCCCCGCTGATGACGGATCTGAGGAAGCCGGCTCTGAAACCTCTGATGCTAAGAGCACTCCCACGGCCGAAGGTGGGGCCCCCCTCCCCTCCGCCGCCCGCTTCGCCATGCTTTGAGCCGCCCTCGGCCCTGCCCCCTCCCCTCCGGCTGAGACATGCGCTGGCTCAGGGCTTTGCAGGACACGCGGGAGCCACGCCTGGTGCCAGGTGTGAGCGCCTCCATCACGGGTGTGCTCTGGGCACGGCTCCATGACGCCCTGTGCATGTTGACTGTCCTTCACCCCTTCAGAAGCCCCCACCCCGCTCTCCTTCCATGGGCCCGACAGGTCCCAGAGCAGCCATTTGGGAAGAGCAGGTCAGTGTACACCTCCAAGCCCGCCCCTCGGGACAGGTCTTGGGTTAGTATCCTCCTTCCTTTTGGGGCAGGTGGTCTGGACATCTGGACTTTGGCCACAGTGTTTGTTCCAGACCTTCTTTAAACTTGTCCTCTCCAGACATTTGGTATCTCGGTGGTTGTAAAGCGCCTCATGTATTTCCTGACATACTCCTCAGCCCTGGTTGACCACCTTCTCTTGCTTCCTGTCTGTGTCGGTCAAGACTGCATTTGGCTGCAGGAAATGGAAAACCCAGCTAACTATGTCATATCCATGAAGAGGTCTATTTGTCTCACATAACAAGATAGGCAGCAGCTCCCCAGTGTCACTGGTGCTCTTCTAACTTGATCTTGGCATCCTTAGTGGTTGCATTGCTGCCTCATGGTTGCAAGGTGGCTGTCGCACTTCCAGGCATCACATCTGCCTTCTAAGCAAGAACAAGTAGCAAAGCAGAGTGGCCAAAAGGGCCCTGAAACCAAATGTGTTCTCTTTTTATTAGGAAAGCAAGAGTTTTCTTGCAAGTGGCAGACTTCCCCTTATGTCTCATTGGCCAGAACTGGGTCTTATGGCCACCCCGGCTGCAAGGGAAGCTGGGACATTGAGCATTTTGCTTGTCAGCCTCTTTAGTAGAAGAAATCAAGGGAAAAGGGCACTGAGAATGGCTTTTGAGTCACTTGTCTACAGTATCTGCCCCTCCACCTCCCCATTCTTCCTGAGGAGGTTCAAGGTTCCATTCTCACCACTCCTCCAGGCCCGCATGCTATTTGGGGTGTTATATCTGTCTCGGGCTGAGAGCCTCGCCCAGCATCTCCCCAAGCGTCCACCTTTGGGTTAATTCGGAAAGCGGCTGCCGAGTGCCTGCCGGTGCTTGGTATGATGGTGCATCTTTGGAGGATGTGGCAGGCGTGGCCCTTACCCCCGAGGTTCGTAGCCTAGTGGGGACAATATCCAGGCCAAATTCTCCTGCTTAGAGCCGGTGATGCAATACATTTCCTGCTTGTCTTGTCAGGACAGTTTTGCAAATTGCCTGCCACCCTGAGAAAGTCCTGAAACACTAAGCCAGACCTCATGCCAGCCTAAAACCTTGGCTTCCGTGGCTCCATCAACGTGATTCTGGAAGAATCTCCCAACCAAGTCTTGCCACACTCTGGACCCCATGCGTGTGTCTGGCCCGGGGCCTTGGCTCTGACCCGCAGGGAAGGGAGACCTGCTGGGCCGGGCTCTGCCTGCACTTGAGACGGCCACAATGAAAACGTCCTTCATTGGACTAAGCTTACTTAGGCTCTTGGAAAGCCTTCAAAGCTGACAGCTCCTTATGTCTGCCCGGAATGGCCTGGGAGTGTGCCAGGGCCTTGCTCGGGGAGGCTCGCTGGTTTGGAAGTGTTCACCTTGATGAGAGATTGACAGCAGCCCCTGGTGGCAGATCTCTCCCTCTGGCCATGCAGCGTCAGGTACCCGACCGTGGACAGGTCTGGGCCTAGCTACTGCCATGCAGGGGACTCGGCGCTTCTTAATGGTGGGTCATGGGCTCGGAACAGGGGTTAGAGCTGGAAGAGATCTCGGAGATCACCTAGAGATGACACTCCCCTTTTACAGATGAGGAGACCGTCCAATCAAAAAGGACCAAGGACTTGCCCAAAGCCTGACAGCAAAACCACAGGCCCTAACCTCAGGTCCCTTCACTGTCTTAGTCCCCGTCCCGGCCTCCTGCACTGCCTTAAGGATCTAAGTGCAGTGAACAATCACCTGGTTTTCAACATTTCTTCTTTAAAAACTCCTGGGACCATGCTGAGGGTCCCTTTCCCTGCAACGACGTGGGGCTGCTGGCTCCCCCGGCAGATGGGCAGATGGGTGTTGGGAGCTGGTGCGCTCACTGCATGCGAACACGCTTCCTGGGGACGCAGAGGCTGCAGAGCGAGGCTGGGCTCCGGCCTGCCTCAAGGGGCTGCTTTCTTGCATGCGGCTGATCCCCTCCTGCCTCTCCCTGCGCTGCTCCCTGCACAACAAGCAGAGGCGAGGGGTCGGTGTGGCCTTTCCTGGCCCCTCTAAGGCGATGCTTGGATTCTTGGTGGTTTCCAGACGTGACAGCGCCCTTAGTGGGTGAGAGAGCCCCCGGCGAGCAGGCTGCCGCCCAGCCCCACACGGAGATCCCAGAAGGAACCACAGGTGAGGGTGCTCCCCAGACACCGGGCGATGACGGCCCTGCGGGTGCCCAGCCGACCTGCTGCAGGAGCGGGGCAGGACTGTGGGCAGAGGCGGCTTCTGGAATCTTGGGCTGTTAGGAGCTCGGCGCCCTGTTGCTTCTGTGGCTGCCCGCCAGCCTCCCAGGGCTTAGGACCTTCCGGATTCCTTCTAGACTCTCCTGTTCTCACCTGAGTCAGCGCATCAGCTCCAGAGAGTTCTCTGTAGGGTTTTCCGAGGCGGCAGAGGCAGAGCCCTGCCTTCTCCCACCTGAGGTCAGTCACACTCCGCCCGGACTCTGCCCGGTGTCAGGGTCCCCTCCTGGGGGGTGGCTCACCCCTGGGAGCAGTTGAGCGCACAGCAGGGTCCGGATGGCTGAAACACACCTTCCGAGGATCCTACTGGGCCATTCGGGAAAATTCAGAAATGTGTGATCCTGCATCCGCTTCTATGACTGTGTCACCTTTTCAAACGTACCCGTGTAGAATGAGCACGAGGAGAGTGTCCCGTCAACATGAGTGACGGGGGTCGGTCCGACAGGCCTGGAGGCTGCAGAGTCCCCTGAGCGCTGCCCATCGCCCGGGGCCCAGGAAGTGCCCTCGAAGCCTGGAGCTCTTAGTGTCATGTCCTTCACGTCCTCGTCACTGCGCTTACGTAAAGACTCCTGCTGTTGGTTTGGTGTCCGTTTGCCCAATAAGAAATGCAGAAGATTCCATTGCCTGTTCTATGATAAATTAGAAAAATAAAAAAAGAAATGCAGAAGAGCCCTAGACAGGATTGCACCAGCAATGGAGAGCAGGGAGGATGCCCCCAGGCAGGAGCTTTGCTTTCCTTCCTAACCGGCAGCCATGGGGACGCCTGCAGCTCTGTCTCGGGCTCTGTGTGCTGAAAACGCCACCGCAGGCGAGCAGCAACCCCCCCCCCCATGCCATCCAAGTGTACTTCTGCTTTGCGAGTTGATCAACAGTGACATCTTCTAGGATAGGTGGAGGGCACGTTCTCCAAGCTGGGCAGAGCGTGAGGGACGTTTGAAGGTTGCAGAACAACTCACGGGGGGGGGGGGGGGTGTGACTTGGTCTTATCTCCCACTGTCCCTTCCTAGTTTTTTTCAGTGAGGGAAGTTCGTCCCCTGCCTGGGATGAAAACTCAGCCAACTCTTGGCATTTCCATCATCCCAAAGTCAATGAAAGCACTTTCGTCTCCATAGTGGCAAAACACAGTCTGCAAGTGCTAATTAGAATGACCAGTGCCACGTGACAGTCAGAGCCCTCCCTCCATCCGGAGTTGCAGCCGTCCCCTTGGGGCTGGCGGGGCGCGCTGGGCGCGGTGGGTGAGGCAAGAAGGTCCTTCCCGGGCTGGCGCTGATGTGAGCTGCTTCCCACCCCTGGAGAGGTTTCAGGGAGACTCTCTCTCATGGGGACCTTGTCTGAATTCTTCGAGACTCTCTCCCGCCCCCATGCCCAGCTCTCCTTCCCTGGAGAGCCTCCTGCGCTGGATTCTGGCAGACACACCCTCTCTCCTTGGCCCCTTGGGATCTGAGACTCTAGCTCCAGCTTCATCCTGCCGAGGTCGGCTCGCTGCTGCTGCTGGCGGCCTGTTTGTTACACACGATCTGACCACATCGGGGCCACAGGAACACGTCGGCAAGCAAAGCGTGGGCGCACGGGCTGCTGCAGGGCTGCAGCAACACTCCTTTGTTCTGCCCCAAAGCAGGGCTGGCCTGTGCCCCGTCCTCTGCTGTTCCCGCTAGGGCCCTGACAGCAGCAGTCCACCAGGTCCCCCAGCAGAGGGGACACACACCCAGAGTCTCCACGTGGTGCCTCGAAACCTTCTGCTGGGGCTGAGGTTGGAGGTGGCCGTGGAGCCAACTCCCAGGCCACTCTCTCCAGTGACATCCGCCTCGAAGACCCTCTCCCCGCTCCACCCTCCCACCCTTCACACCCTTCGAGCATGCAGCAGGAGGTTTTACAGTTGGGAGAATGTTTTCTCAGCTGCTGACTTGACAATGGGGACCTTAGTTTGGCACCTTGCTTTGGAGCGTCCTATTTTCTGTACCTTGGTGTTCCAGTGACACTTCCCGCTGTCATCCATTCGGGTCACAGTGCGGCTGCCCCACCACAGGGTCCTGCCTTGCTGGTGAGCATGGAGTCCTCGTGGTTCCGTGTGAAATGCTCCCCAGGGGCACAGAGAGGCCATTAGTGATGGGACGTCCAACCTCTGCCCTCCCTCCCTCCTTCAGTGTTTCCGAGCACGTCCCTCACTGGGGTCCAGAGGTGTCAGAGATATCGCCACCTCCAGCTTCCGACTCACCCCATAGCGAAGCCATCACAACTCTGTGCCGGCGAGTGAAAGCAAGTCAGCTCACCCAGTGCCACGGTGCCATCGTCTGGGAATGCCTCCTCTTATCCTCTGTCTCCAGGACTCCGTGGCCCTTTAGCTGGACTTGCTCCAAGCCTTTCTTCCATTTCCATAACCTTGTCAGAAACTCAGACTGAGTCCACACGCAGAGCTGTGCCCCTGGACAGGGGCAGCACTCGCTCGGTGCTGGGGCTGCAGGACACGAGCACTCGGACAGCTCAGGGCCGACCAGCTGGCGAGCGTGCCCACCTCCCTCCACTGCCCCAGGACAGCCGGCAGACTAGCATTTATGCGGCCACCGAGGGGCTGTCCAGCAACTCAAAGAACCCTCCTCTCCCCGGCCCTCGCTCTCTGTGCAGGCCTGCGCTGGCAAGTGGTGGTGGCTTGGCGTTTCTGTTTCAGGTGCAGAGACTGAGTCACAGCAGGTCAGGGAGATAAGACCGATGGCCCTGCCAGCAACTCGTAGGCATTTCTCGGAGGCGGTAGCCTCTCTGTCACTGTGCTCAGGGCACACTGGCAATTCTGATGTCGTGAGGTCAGTGCATGTCAGCTTGGCCAACTGGCCTTATAAACTCGTCTTCTGGGCAGCTCTATCCATCGTCCTGTGGCAGTGTCCTGGTTGTTGACAAGGCAGAAACTAGCGTCCTAAGTATTAAAGCCTATTGATCGTGGTACTACTGATGTGGTCGGGAACTTTCTGAATCTTCGTTTGCTTTGTCTCGGGAGTGCTGTGGCTTCCCAAACAGCAAGACACCCCACAAGCGGCTCCCCGGCACTGCTGGCCTCCCTCCCACCAGGTCGCACCTGTTCTGGGCGTGACGACAAAGGGGTTTGCCCAGGAGTTTGGACAAAAGAAATGTGACAGTTTAGGGCCCCTGCCGTATGCCAGGCACGATGCTGAGCGTGTTCACACAGATTCTCTTATCAACCCTCACCGTCCTCCTGCAAGACGGACCAGCACCATCGCTCTGGGGCTCTAGGTGGGGAAACAGGCTCAGAGAGACCGAGTGCATGGCGGCGCCTGTGTGTGAACCTGCCGCCCAGGCGTAGTGGGTCCCTGAGCCTCCTGCGCTCCTGGCGCGCTGGGCTGGCGGGGGCTGGGGACACGGCCCCCATGGCTGGGGCTCGGCAGCAAACTGCCTCTCCCACCCACCCGTACTTCGCGCCCGTGTTGAGAGAGGCATTCAGGACCCTGCACCCACGGCGGGGAAAGCCTTCCCTGCCAGATCACAGCCACGCCTGCGCGTGAGCTGCGTTTCGTTTAGCGAACTTTTATCATCAACATCCTCAGTGACGACCCTGGAAGGGAGGCCAGAGTTGGTTCTCTTGGGATGTGCCTTTCCTGCGAGTTTTAGGAAAGTACCAGGAAATATAGAGCACTTTGTTTCTAGCAAACAGTAACTGTCTTTGCTTTTATCCTCTGCATCCGCTGACACCTACATCAGCTGAAGAAGCAGGCATTGGAGACACCCCCAACCTGGAAGACCAAGCTGCTGGACACGTGACCCAAGGTCAGTGGGCTACAGTTGCCTGCCAGGACTTGGGGGTGGGGAGGAGGGACTGGGAACACTCAAATAGGCTCCATCCTAAAAGGAAAGTATGGACTTGCGCCCTCATTCATGAGTCCAGGAGATTTGGGGGAGTTGGTTCTTATCAAAGGTGGATTATTCAGATATAGAAAGAGCCCTTGTGGTTTGTTTCCTAACATCGTTTCTGAGTAATTTCTAAGGTGTTTGATCTCCTGAAAGAAGCAAGCCTTGTCCAGCCTAGGCGCTGAGAATGACGTCCAACAGAAACTCAAATATATCTGATGCGGCTCAATATATTCTCAAATATATTCTCCCTGCAGGCTGCCCTCCGTCCGGCCTGCCCGGGGGCAAGGCCTCAGCTGCATTGCCCCCAAATGCTGCTTTTGAGCCTTGCTCTGTGTGAACTTCAAACCTCATTATGATTTTCTTCTCAGGAACCAAACTGTTGCATTCAAGAAATGCAGGTTTCTATAATCATCTGGCATAAACCTTTTAAGAATTTCAAAATCCTAGAGATTCCTAATTTTAGGAAATGGAGACCTCTGATGTAGATTAGACGTGGGCTGGGTTTGTTTTCTACATTTGCCAGATGAATGAACTTGAGTCTCCTCTGTAATGTGGAAACTTCCAGATTGCAAGAGAGCTGGGAAGACACTGCTCTCTTTTCCAGAAAGTGATGTGGGATTTGTCCAATGTTCGGCTGCCCCTGTTGCCATCTGGCTTTAGGGGACTTTGCCTGGTTCAGGGTGTTTTGAGTCCCAACTACACGTTCCTGCTCCCAGAGGGGCCAGAGCCCCAGGGAGCTGGCGTTTCCCTCTCACATGGCACGGAAGGGTGTGTCTTCATCTTAGGCTGATGAGAGCTTTAAAAACTGCTAGAGCAGACAATCTATAAGGGGGACCTCGGTCTGTGTGTGAAATAACTAGAATCCTGGCGTCCATTTCCCTTAGGTCATGTTTTTCAACTTAGGTAAAACAAGAGGCTTTTATAAAGTTTGACCTCTAGAAACCAGCATTTACTTCCATAAAAAGAAGTGAATTCAGCCAGGCGTGGTGGCTCACGCCTGTAATCCTAGCACTCTGGGAGGCCGAGGCGGGTGGATTACTCGAGGTCAGGAGTTCGAAACCAGCCTGAGCAAGAGCGAGACCCCGTCTCTACCATAAATAGAAAGAAATTAATTGGCCAACTAAGATATATATATAGAAAAAATTAGCCGGGCATGGTGGCACATGCCTGTAGTCTCAGCTACTCGGGAGGCCAAGGCAGGAGGATCAGTTGAGCCCAGGAGTTTGAGGTTGCTGTGAGCTAGGCTGACACCACAGCACTCTAGCCTGGGCAACAAAGCGAGACTCTGTCTCAAAAAAAGAAGTGAATTCAAGTGTTTTCTACAGGTTTTTAGTGCGGGCTGTGTCTGCATGGTCCCAAAACATATTCCATGCAACGCAGAGATCAGGCCACTGTCTTTTCTGGAAACTTTGCTTTTGTGCTCACTGAATTTTTAATATTCTGACAGCAGCCTGGAGTCACGTAGGTATAACGTGGCTGAGACAGACACAGCTGTTTCAGGGTGGAGCCGCAGGGGGCCGAGAGCGAGACAAGGAGGGCCTCACCCACGCCCCACTCACCCTGGGGGTTGACCTTTCTCGTGCAAGTGTCCGGGGACCAGTCCTGCCGAGGAGGGCGCCGGGACTTACCTGGACTAGCGTGTCTGTCCAGATACTTGTTTACCTGGGACTCCCTCACCCCCAGTGGCTGCTGTGTTTAATATTTGCTGAGCACTGCAGAGTGTCCTGGGAACTGAATAGAGCATTCTCCCAACCCGACTCCCTCCTCCAGGAGTTTAGCCTGCATGCTGTCGGGTTGTTTGTGGGTCAGCACACACACACACACACATGCACACACACACTGTCCAATTCTGCATCGATGGCTCTTCCAGATGTGTTTACCATTTATATTTGGGGCCCTTGTCTCTTTTTCAGTGGGGGTTTCTTAAAGTCTTGTCATGTATCAGATTATAACATCCCAGTCAAGAGCAATTTCTAGAAAGCTCTGGGAGGAAAACATTTTCCAGAAGGCGGGGAAGACCTGGCCTGTCTTTCCTCTGGTCAGCCCTGGTGCCCAGGCTCAGGGCTGTCTCTGTCACTTGGGCTGTCCTCCCCAGAGGTTAACCAGGGGCTCCAATAAGGCACCTGCAGACCTTGTTTTCTTGACGCCAGTCGATCCATGTGGGATCCATGCATTGATCACCTGCTGTGTGGTGGGCACTGTGCCTAACTCTAGGAACAGGAAGTGAATGTGGCCCTGAGCTTGGCTGGGCGCAGGGCGGAGGTGAAGCCAAGCTGTGGCCGCGCCTCTCGGCAGGGAGCCAATGGCAACCACCCTGACCTCCATTAGGTTGGCGAAAAAGAGCTGGGCACATGTCACCTGTGTGTGTCCGTGACTGCACTCGTGGCACCTTCCTCTTCCTTTTCCAAGCCCCGAATCCTCTGGGGTTACAGGTTTTATTTAAAGGAGAGCTGGCGAGTTGTGTGAGTTGTTACGCTGGGACTAGGCAGGATGTTCAAAGAGTTGGGAGGTGTAGATATATAAACAAGGGGTGCTTATTAGCAGAATCAAAGAGTATAATTCTCCTGTCCTTAATTCACAGGTAGATACTTTAAAGAGGGGGGTCACATGAATGTCACATGAATGAACCAGAAAAATTGAAGCGTGCCTCCATCAACGGGGTTGTGCAGCGGGTCAAGTGGCCGGGCCCCAGCGGTGGTCCCTGAGGCTGTCACTGTCTGTGCCACACAGAGCCTTTTATTGCCACAGCGGCCTAACGCGCCCTGTGCCAAAGGCCTGTCTGGGTCAGTGACTGTGTGGATCAGAGTGGTGCTTCTTTTCTAGGAATCTGACAGCAGGTCCATTAGTCAAGACTCGATCCTCGATGATCACAATTTTGGATTTTCCAAATCTATCAGAGAACAGGCTCGAGGCAGGATTTGTTTCTGGGCACCCGCTGATTTCATTTACCCAAAAGAGAAGCAGGGAAGAGAGGCAGAGGGAAGGGGATCCTTGCTGCACCCAAGCCAGGTCCCACCTAGAGGCCAGAATCCTGGGAGACTCGAATTCCCTGGGGAGGGGAGAAGCCTCCGTAGCCCTGGAGGATCGAGCCCGGGCAGCCCCAGACCTGCCGGCCTGCTCCGTGCCCAGCCGGAGCCCGTCGACAGGCAGAGGAATAATGCCCATCCTAGAAGGTCCCAGGCCCAAGCTCCCACTTCACAGATGAGAACACTGAGGCCCTGCGAGGGGAGGTGCTCACCCAAGGTCACCCAGAGAGTTGGTGGCAGAGAGACCAAGGGAGCTTCCATTCCAAGCAAACCAAGGCAGTGATAAGAGCCTAGAGCTGTGCTCCATCTCTGTGTGAGGGGGCTTGAGATGCCCGTGAACTGTCCTGTGTCCAGAACGGTGTCCCTCTCTCGAACCATGAGTATGCCCTTGCTAACTTTTGCCACCGCTGCCTCTTCCGAGCAGAGCAGTGGAGAGTTCCGGGCCAGCAGAGGGAGGCACCTGAGAGGCCCCTGGTTGCTGAGCCTGGCCCTCACGTCCAGCCCCGGCTCGGCGGAGAGGCTTCTGGGGTCTCCGTGCCGCCTCTGGGGGAGACGCCGCCGGAAGCTCCCGGCCCGGTGACCGCTCGCCCTCCTCAGCAGCGCCCCCTTCGCCCAGCGCCGCCCGCAGCAGGAGGCCCTCAGGAGCCCCCGCAGGGGTGGGGAGCAGAAGCGAGGGCCCAGGCCGCGCCTGTCCCCCCTGGGCATCCCCGCATGGAGCCTGGGAGCGCCGAGATTGTCCAGGAAAGTGTCCTCAGGGAGCCAGGGCGCCGCGGGGGCGAGACCTCAGACACAGGGACCCCAGGCCTGAGCCACCAGCAGGTGTCCACCATGCTCGGGGCTCCCCCTCTGCCCGGGGGCCCCAGAGAGGCCACACAGCAGCCTTCGGGGACAGGACCCGAGGACGCAGAGGGGAGCCGCCGGGGCTCTGACCAGCTCTCGGGAGACCTGCGCCAGGAGGGGCGGCTCCCGAAGGGGGCTGGGGGCAAAGAGAGGCCGTGGGGCGAGGAAGAGGAGGATGAAGACCGAGACGTGGATGAGTCCTCGCCCCAGGACTCCCCGCCCTCCCAGGCCTCCCCCACCCCTGCCGGGCCACCCTTCCAGACGGCCTCCAGAGAAGCCGCTGCCGTCTCGGGGTTCCCCGTCGAGGGTGCCATTCCCCTCCCTGCCGACTTCCTCTCCAAAGCGTCTGCAGAGCCCGGCAGGCCTGGCTCGGGGCCGGCGGCAGAAGAGCAGGACTCGGCCCCCGAGTTCACGTTCCACGTGGAAATCAAAGCCAACGTGCCGAAGGAGCAGGTGCGCTCGGAGCGGGACTTGGAAAGGGCCGCGTCCCCCGGAGAGGAGCCAGAGGCCCGGGGCCCCTCTGCAGAAGAAGACGCAAAAGAGGCTGACCTTCCAGAACCCTCTGGAAAGTGGCCGGCCGCTGGCCTGCGGGGGAAGCCGGTCAGCCGGGTCCCTCAGCTCAAAGGTCTGTGTCTTGAGCTCCCTCGCCCCTTCCCTGGGGACCTCCTGTGCCACCAGGCTGCGGGCGCTGCCGCTGAGCTTCCTCCCGACACCTGCTGCTTCCGAGGTTCCAAGGACGCCACTAAACCGACACCCGGGCACGCCGCTCCCTCCCGGCCCCCTCCTGTGGCTCAGGCTCTGGCAGCACGTGGCCCTCACGCTTGCCTGCCACCTGCATGTCACCAGCACCCCCACCCAGTGCCCCCTGCCCCGTGCAGCTCTCCAGTTTATCCACGGCGGCCCTCAGCCCACAGGAGGTTGGGGGCGCTCCGCAGAGAGGGGGACAGCAGCCTCGTTTCTGAGTGTTTATTGTGCGCCTTAAATTCCTTGTCTAGAACCCTCCAACCCTCCCGAGCAGGCATAATCAGCCCCACTTTGCAGATGAGGAAACCGGTGCTCATCTTGTAAGGGACGGAGCCAGGTTCAGAATCCAGGGAGGGCCGCTCTGAGAGGCACCCCCTTCCCACACCCCACGGAGCCTTCCAGAAGGTGCTGGAGTGTGCGATCCCAACGCAGAGATGCAGAGGCACGCGCAGCAGGCGGCACAGCACAGCAGCTGGAGGTGCCCGAGAGCCCGCGCTGAGCCTTTGGCCCAAGACCCTGCCCCACCCACCCCACCCTGCCTTGTGGCAGGAGAGAGACCCTGAGCACAAACAAAACCTGCCTGGTCCAAAGTGCCTCCTCCCCGAGCAGGGGACAGTGGGGCCCCTATGCTGGCATCACAGGGGGCCCAGCTGGGCCCATCCTGAGCCCTTGGGATCACGACCACAGCAGCAGGGGAGGCCTCATAGCCACAGGGCAGGATCGGCGGTAGGTTTGGGACCCTTGGCATTTTAGAATTATTTGCAGGGCCCAGAAATTGATGCTACTTAACCTCACAGTTGCAAAGATCAGTTAAATTTTGATTAGATTCTACTTGTAGAGAAAACTTTGAAATGTAGATATAAAGGAACCTGTGTTTAAAATTTAAGACAGGAAAAAAATTTTCTATATCCTATTTCGAATTCCAAAACATAGGGGGCAAATAACCGTGACTTGAAAGTTTGCTACAATGTTTCCTGAAATGATATGGTATTGAATACTGGTCCACCAGATGTTAATAGGTGTGTCCAGGAGGAAAAAAGAGTTCCACTGCCCAGAGGGTTTGGAAAAAACGGGCTACAGAAAGTTTAGGTTTTCTGCTGCAGGACTTGTCAGAGCCTTTAATGTACTAATACACGTTGTGACCCTCTGAGAAGGTAACATATGTAGATTTCCCAAATTTATTTGATCCCCCCTGCTAACATCCCCTGGAAGAGGGACTGTCCAGTAGTACCCCAACTTAGGAAATGCAGATGTAGCACATGCTTTTGTTGTGGCGGGAATGGATGACAGTGGTTGATTTGGGCAAGGAAGGAACACGTGAGTCAGGTCCACCTGGGGCTCTTATTAAAATGCAGATTCCTGGATGCCACACTAGGCTTACGACCCAGTCATGGGGTGGACCCAGCAGTCTGTATTTTAGCAACCTCTCCGGGTGCTCAGCTGCCCAGTGAAGCTGGAAACCTCTGGGCTGGGTCATCAGTGCTGGTCCCTCTAGAAATCCAGTCTACTGTGGCCACTGAGAAGCCCCAAGGGGCCCCATTGTCCTTGGGGTAGGGGGAATATGGTCATGAAGCCAAAGAATAAAATCTATAGTCAGTTTTCAGTGGTGACTGTCAACAGAGGGAAAAGGATGAATTAGAGGTGACACAGGCAGATGGCTCACTGAGGGGTGTGGCTTCCTAAACACAGAAGCCGGTGCTATTGTGGCATGTTAGACGGCAACTAGTGTGTGGCTAATTTGGGGAAGAGACAGGGATAGCCCCCTTCAGAGGCCTGTGGGTGGTCAGGAGCCCATGGGCTGGCTCAGGGCTGGCTGGGCTCATCTGGGAGCAGCTGGGACTGGTGGCTGATGGCCCATTGGTGAGGGGCAGGTGCAGGGGGTGCAGCCAGCAACTAGGGGACAGAGACATCCCTGCCAGGCTCTCTCCTATCCGGGGGGCAGGTGACCAGGAATGGGGTAGCCCAGCCTGACCCTTGGATCTTGCAGGAGGCCGGAGCCTGGCTGAGCTAACCCCATTCACGGCGGGGCCGACCCTGGCAGAGAGGAGGAGAGGCCCGTGGCTGGGGGAGCCTGCACTGTCCTTCCCTAGACAGCCTGTGTGCCAGTGTGGACCCGAGACAGTCTCCACTGCGTCCCTTCTGCATGGCCCACCCTCGGCCAGCCCGCTGCCCCCTCCTGCCAGGTTGTTCCGAGCAATGACCCCGTGTGCTGTGTTTGTACTAACAGCGGGTGACCAGCAGGTCCAAGGGGAAAGAAAACCCTTGGGGTTTCCACCAGACCCAGCTGAACGAAACGTGGACTGATCCAGAGAAACCGGCCCAACCACGGGCTCTCCCCGTGCGCCGTGGAGAGGGGTGTAACGCACGTTCTCGTTTTCTGTTTTATCAGCTCGCATGGTCAGTAAAGGCAGAGACGGGACTGGAAACGATGACAAAAAAGCCAAGGTAAGCGGACGGTGCCAGTCAAGTTCACGGAGCAGCTGTGCTCTCTGCGATGTGCGAGCTCATTCCCACGCGCGACTTGGAGAGCATTCGCCACTAACGCGCACAGCTGTTGTTTAAAGTGCTTTGTGTTTTGTGCAGTCAAAAGTCCAGCATTTGTCTGTTGTGATACTTAATGCCAGGGAAGGGCAATGGGTGAATGAATGAATGCTCCTAATTGCAGTTTTCTTAGCATAGTTTAAATGACACTGGGCGTGTAGTCCCAGCTACTCAGGAGGCTGAGGAAGGAGGATCGCTCGAGCCCATGAGTTTGAGGCTGCCGTGAGCTGTGATAAGGCCATTGTACTCCAGCCTGGGTGACAGAGCAAGACCCTGTCTCAAAAAAAAAAAAAAACCCTGGCAGTAATGAAGGTATGTTGGAAAACCAACCCAAGGACAGTGAAGGAAGCAGCCCGCCCACCACAGAAACTGCAGCCAGACCCTCCCCGTCCTCATCGTTCCATCCCACCTGAGTTTACTGCCTCGGTGACCCTGCACCTCGGAAAACGCCCCCGTGACCGCACAGCGTGTTCTTCCTGGAAAATCCCACCGTGGCCCTAGATGAGACCCATTTTTCTTAAAGGCATCTCAGATTCCCAGTATAAACTCTGTCGGAAACAGCTGGACTTCAGTCAGCCCTGGAGCGCCGAGGGTCTCCAGAGGCAGACGCAGCTCTGTGTGTCGCGGCGTGTCGGCCACTCCTGAAAGTGCCGGCCTGTGCAGAGTCAGGGCCGCCGTCACTGAGTCCTGGCCCGGCGAGGCAACGGGGTCCTGCGGGGGCTTGGGGAGCTCTGCCCTGGACGCCCGAAGTGCTGGTGCCAGCGGCTCGTCAGTCCTGATGCACATGTCGTGCAGGGCAGGGAGTGCCGGCCTCATGCATGCATTCATTCATTCATTCATTCCACACATGTGGGTACGGCATCCCTATTCTGGAGTTGCTCGCAGCATGGTAAGGGGGCAGCTCTGTTACAGCCCTTGGCCAGGTGGAGAGGGGCCTTGCACTCGCCAGCACTCACCCCTAGTTTTTCTTCCTTGTCACCAGCCCAGGGCCACAGCCTGTGTCCCTCCCCTCTCACTGGGGCCCGTCCCTTGGGCTCTCCTCACTGAGGCTGGCCCCACACAGGGTCTCAGCCCCCTCCACGGGGAATTCGGTGGCACTGAGGAATCACCCCCAAGAAGCACAGTGACATCTTGGCAGGACGGGCTCCACGGCTCCACCTCCCTCCTGGAAACCCCCCTGGGCTCAGCCTCTTCTGACGGTCAAAGTTCCCCAGAGGCGGTTAGGGCAAACCATGGGTGTCAGCTAGCACCCTGCCGGTGACCTTGCCCAGGGAGACAGCTCCCTCCCTGAGAGCTCCAGCTGCAGGGACACCTGTCCCCAGGCTCTTTCTTCTTGTGGAAGCCGTGCAGAAGTTAACAGTGGCCAGATTGGGATTCGCCAGGTAGTGTTAATGCTAGTTTCATTTGAGAGTTTAATCAGAAGGGGCACATGCATGTGCGTGTGTGTACGCGTGTATGTGAGTGTGCACGCATGTGTGCGCGTGTGCCCATGTGTGTGCAAGCGTGTGCGTGTTTGTGTGTGTGTAAGGACCCTAAGTTGTGAGACAAAGTCTTCAAGACCTGGGCAGGCACCATCCTCATGTTAGCACTATCTGCCAGAGTGGTGGAAGGGGACCCAGGTTGGACACGCAGCAGCTCCTCACCTGAACCTTGAGTAGAAAGTGGGACCCTTCTGACGCACTTCACACTGGGGACACTTTCTTGAGAAACCCCCTACGACAGGTACCTTGGTGACCTCCTTCAATGTACCCATGTGAAGCACCTTTAACCCAGGGGTCCCCAATGTCAGGGACTCAGGAACATCCACTGGGCTGGAGAAAGAACATACTAGAACTTCTATTCATTTTTCATCTTCTCTTTTACAAGTTCTGCCGTGTGTGAGCTCAGCCACGTACACCGGGTACTGGTGTCATAGTGTATGTATCTGACGGGTAGATACCTGTATCAGGGAGCGCAGTCACCTTCCTGTCCCCAGCGGCCGGGAGGGCTGCTGAGCGTGTGTGATCTGAGCAGCGTGGAGATCCCCGCTATAAACTGCTACTGCCTTATTTATTTTTAGTTACTGTCCTTTTTTCGGTTTGTTTCTCTACCTCATGTGCTGACTTTTATTTTGATTTTATTTATGTTTATGTTTAAGACATCCACACCTTCCTCCGCTAAAACCCTGAAAACTAGGCCTTGCCTTAGCCCCAAACGCCCCACCCCTGGTAGCTCAGACCCTCCGACCCAACCCTGCAGCCCTGCCGTGCGCCCAGAGCCGCCTTCCTCTCCCCAACACGCCTCTTCTGTCACTGCCCGAACTGGCGGTGCTGGAGCAAAGGAGACGAGACTCAAGGTAAGGAAACCGCCTCTGCAAAGGCCAGGCCTGCTCTGCTGTGGTTTGCGAGTGTTCGTGTGTTTAGCCTCAAAGACGTTTCTTCAGGGCGGCGCGCACAGAGAGGCGCCATGGAGAACAGCCAGGGCTCTGGGTGAGGAGGGGAAGGGGCTCAGAGCGTGCCTCTCAGCAGCCCTTAAGGCACCCGCTGGGACCTGGTTAGAAAATCGCCACTCTGGTTGGGTCCCCTCGTCCATTCCTGGCTTTGGTGACCAGGAGCGCTTCCAGATTGCCCCCGCCCGGGCTGGACGGCATCACCACGTGGCAGCACCTGTCCCCCCAGCTCACACCTCCTGCACCGTCTTGTGGTCCTTGGTTAATGTCGGTTTCTTTTCTGAGTTTGTGTCATGTCTAAAGGTCGTCTCCCGGGCAGGCAGGCCCAGGCACTACCCACTCAGCAGACTGCCGCGCCAGCAGTGGCTCCAGCCCTCCGGCTCGTTAGCGGATGCTGGTGTCACGGCCAAGGGCTCTGAGCACTCCTGGGGAGTTCCCGAGACCTGGGTAACTCGAGGGTCAGGGGAGAGAACAAAAGAATGGACCTAGCTCTGTTTAATGTCCCTTGGTTAGCACACCTGGATGCATTAAAAATAAATATATAAAATAATGTTCCTTGGTGAGGTTTTCAACAGTGTCTCCAAGGGCCTCTGGTGAAACCAACCACCATCCGTCAAATAAATTCATAATTAGAGTCGGAAAATGGGGGTCCACATAGACGTGGCCCACTCATGTCCTGCACATTGGTCGGCACTGAAGGGACAGTGACCCTGATCGTTGCTGTGAGCTCTGTTGTCTTTTTATAAAATACACTAGCTCGACTCGTGCAGCCAACTAACGTGCACAATTCCTCGGGGAGGACATGGTCACAGGACGTTGGCGTCTGGGCGGTGCTGGGGGTTTGTGTGCCCCACAAACCCTTGTGGTTATAGAAGACGTTTGTCGCATCTGGGAGGCAAAGGGTCCCCCCCAGCCTCAGCCTCACTTTGAGCCAAGGTGATGGATGGGGCTGGCGTTGACTTCGGTGACAGTAACTTTTCCCAGTGATGAAAATCACCCTGCCCTGATTGTTCACAGGGGGCTGATGGTAAAACGAAGATCGCCACACCCCGGGGAGCGGCCCCTCCAGGCCAGAAAGGGGCCAACGCCACCAGGATTCCAGCAAAAACCCCGCCAGCCCCAAAGACACCGCCGGGCTCTGGTAAGAAGAAAATGCGTTGGATCTTAGTCGGAGGAGCCCCCAGCAGGCACAGCCGTGGTCCCCGGAGGCCCCCACATTGACAGCCCTGGTCTCTGGGCTTGCCCTGTAGTTAACCGGGCAGTTCAGTGCTCATTTCCTTCTTAAACCTTTTGATTTCTGAGATGGAATCCCCACTTTGTATCAGTGAAGAAATTGGGGTTCTGGGAGTTTGCTTGACGCAGTCTAACTGGCTGTTTTAAGCAGGAGGAAAATGTAGCCGTGTAACTAATAAATGGCAGGGGCTGGGCGCGGTGGCTCACGCCTGTAATCCTAGCACTCTGGGAGGCCAAGGCAGGTGGATTGCTCAAGGTCAGGAGTTCAAAACCAGCCTGAGCAAGAGCGAGACCCCGTTCTACTATAAATAAAAAGAAATTAATTGGCCAACTAAATATATATATATATATAATTAGCCAGGCATGGTGGCGCATGCCTGTAGTCCCAGTTACTCAGGAGGCTGAGGCAGGAGGATCGCTTGAGCCCAGGAGTTTGAGGTTGGTATGAGCTAAGCTGATGCCACGGCACTCTAGCCTGGGCAAGAAAAGTGAGACTCTGTCTAAAAAAAACTAAAAAAACCAAAAAAACCCCTAATAAATGACAGGTGAGAGGCTTCTCTGAGCTTCTCTGGCCCCAAGACCGGGGCTCCAGGGAGGCAGCTCCGGTGCAGGGGTTTCAGTCCCCAGGTGAGACTCGTGGCACTGCCTCCCTGGAGACAGTGCAGCAGCCTGGGCAGGTCACCGTGGGACCTCACACAGTCTCAGCCCCTGGGCAGCTTCCTGGCTGGGGTTCTAGGAATCCTCTGGCCAAACCCGAGGGTCCTAGCTGGGCAGTCGCCCGCCGTGTCCATCCCCTGGGCTCCTGTGCGTAACACTCCGTCGGCCCTGAGTCCATGGCAAGACTTCAGTCGAGCTACTTTGTGTCCAGTGGTGCTATGGAAACGGTCACCCGTTTTGGGCACCAGGGACAGCCTGGCGTGTTCTCACTCACTCTAGCGTCATGGGCACCGCCAAGGGCTGCGGGGGTCGGGCGGGAGCATGTGGCGAGAGGGATTTGGGGGTGTTTGGAGGTGCTGGGGGTTTGGACCGGCCCCAGCCAAGGTGTGAAATTCCCACTGGCCCTTACGAGGCGCCCACTATGTGAGCACCAGACGCCACACTGGACGCTGCCTGTCCCAACAGCCAGTCCCCAAACACAGGCTTAGGGAGCATAAGTGACCTGCCCAAAGTCCCTCTGCAAGGAAGAGGCGCAGAAAGGATTTGAGCCGCCGCCTCCAAGGGGACAGGACAGGGGAGGGCTGAGGACAGAGGCCCCGTGTGTTGCTTCCTTACGTGGAAAGGAGAAAGGGCTTCGTTTGTCCTGTTGCCACAGAGCTGACTACTTTAGGGATGTCCAAGACATGGAAATTCAAACTCTAAAAACGGGTGTAACTCTTCACTCTCAGGCAGCCTGCTGGCTGCAGGGGCGCGTGGTAGGCGTTGGGATTTGCCGTGCGCGGCGGGCAGGGAAGGACATTCTTGGGGAGGGAACAGCCAGGCAGGGCGCAGCGGCACAAAGCGGCATGGCTTGTCTGGAGAGCCGGGGACCCACGGACAGGAGCCAGAGAGGAGCCAGAGAGGAGCAGGGAGGTGGGCAGAGCCCTGAGCTTCACCCTGTGGGTAAAGGGTCACATGGGCCCAGGCTTGCGGGTGGCAGCTGCGTCCTGTCACAGCGTCCCCCTTATTCAGGGTAAAGGCCCGGCAGGGTCACACTAGAGTTTTGCGAAGCTTCTTCACAAATGCTGCGGCCTGGAGCCTCCCTCACAGGCATTATAATTATTAATATTCCCATTTTCAAGTTGAGGCCTCTGAGCTCAGAGAGGGGAAGGGACTTTTCTGAGACCGCACAGCTAGTTGGAGCCCATCTCTTGACCCAAGACCATGGGGCAGAGAAGGTTCCCTCTCTGGGGAGGGGTGTTGGGTGGTCCTTTGACAGCCACTCTGTTGCTTTCTGGAGAAATGGGGTGTCTGGCCCTGGGTGACTGGGAGAAGGTGCTTCTCCAGAGATGGGCTCAGGGCTTCCCCTGCCGGTGCGGCCGAGCTTTCCACCTGGCTCCCGCTGCCTAACCCACCGTGAGCCTGGAGTGGACCCCGACAGGCAGCCCCCAGGGCCTTTACTGACCCCCCCACCGCCACGCGAGTCCTGGCTTCACTCCCTTCCTTCCTTCCCAGGTGAACCTGCCAAATCTGGGGACCGCAGCGGCTACAGCAGCCCCGGCTCCCCGGGCACCCCCGGCAGCCGCTCCCGCACCCCGTCCCTGCCGACGCCACCCACCCGGGAGCCCAAGAAGGTGGCTGTGGTCCGCACTCCACCCAAGTCGCCGTCTTCCGCCAAGAGCCGCCTGCAGACGGCCCCCGTGCCCATGCCAGACCTGAAGAACGTCAGGTCCAAGATCGGCTCCACCGAAAACCTGAAGCACCAGCCGGGAGGCGGGAAGGTAGGCGGAGGCCGCCGGGGCGCTGGAGGGTGCGGCTCCCCGACCCTGGGCTGAGATCCCGCCCCCACCCCGCACCCCGCACCCCAGACCTCTCCAAGGAAGGAGGTTCAGTCCTTTACCAGGTCACTCCCGCACCTCAAGGGCCCTGCTCAGGGAGAGGAGGGCCCTGCTGGTGGGGCAGAGATGCAGGGCTGTGTCCCCAGGGCTGCGGCTCTCAGCAGGGGGGCGCCACGGCGGCCCCCACCTGCGTCATGCCTGGACTGTGACACAGTCTGTCGGTGGCATCTCCAGCGTCCACTGGGCAACTGCTCAGGTTAGGTTTCTCTTGAATGCTCAGTTCTGGGGAAATCCAGGGGTTGCGTTCTGAGCAGTTGATTTTTCCAGGGGCGAGCGGGCCCTTGTGACATCCTCGGGCTCCCTAAAGATGGAGCAGCACGGGCTTCCGAGGGCCAGAGGCTGCCCGGGCCACCCCCTCTTGCCCCCGTGTCCCTCGTCTGAGGTTGTTGGGGCTGACAGGCAAAGTACCACAGTCCCACAGCGGAAATGTATTTCCTCACAGTTCCGGAGGCTCTAACTCTGAGATCAAGGTGTCGGCAGGTGACTTCTGAGGCCTCTTTCCTGGCCTGCAGGTGGCCACCTCCTCCCTGTCGGGTGGTCTTTGCTCTGGGCAGGCTCCTGGTGTCTCTCTGTGTCCTGATCTCTTCTTATAAGGACTTGGATCCTATAGGATCGGGCCCACCCTAATGACCTCACCTTAACTCAGTCACCCCTGTAGAGGCCCTGTCTCCCAACGGAGGCGCACTCTGAGGTGCTGGGCTGAGGGGGGGAGAAGGGAGAAGAAGAGGCACTGGGGGTGCAGGGGACCCTGGCTCTGCTCCCGAGGCCACAGGCGTGCTGGGCCTTCGGGGCTGGGCCGTTTGGGGGCACCGACCCCGAGCCAACACTTTCCAGTTGGTCGGGACCCCCGGCCTCCCCCGCAGCGGGCACTCTCTGCGTTGTTGAATCGCTCTTGGCCGGGGCCTGGGTCACTGCTCGGGCAGGGTGGCCATCGGGCCACCTGGGCCCTGACCTCAGACCTGCACTTTGCTTTCCGTGGAGCCTCCCTGGGCCTTTCCAGTCCTCAGGGACCCTCTAGGGCAATCTCTTAGGGTCAAAGAACCCGGAGTGTCCCGAGCCCCTTGCTCCAGGCCGGAGGCTGGTTTGGGTAGAGCTTGGGACTCAGTGACGCAGGTCCTCGGACCACCCGGGTCGGTCCTGGGCCATACAAGCTCCCATTGCAGCGTGCGCCTGGGCTCCCTGTGCAATGCCTGCCCCTTCTAGAAGGGACTCTGGCTGGGGTGGCTGCTCTGGGTGTTGGCTTGAAGTTGACCCCTCTGGGAAGCTGTGGGGGCCCCAGGGAGAGGGTTTCCCTGGCAGCAGCAGGAGGTTTTCCACCTGGTGTTCCGCACCCCTCCTTCGGCGCTTGGAGTGTCCTGGGTGTGCCCCATTTTCATAGCGCATTGTGACCGTGTGCCCCATTTCAAAAAATGAAAAGACTAAACTCTCCACCACTAAAGAGAGTGTGTGGCTGTGACCAGCAGGGTGACAGTGACAGCAAGCACATGGTGACCACTAGCTTTCCCCAGCCCATGGCGCTGCCCCTCGCACAAGCAGACGCGCCCACCGCTCCCACCAACCCGCGCTTCAGGGCGGGGACCGGGCCCGCTCCCGGAGCAGCTATGGCGCAGTGCCACAGCCCCGGGAGGGAAATGCGCGGTCAGGCCAGGCCATTTCAGGACAGGGGCAGGACAGGGCGTCCGCTCAGCAAGCACCCTCCGAGCGTCCCACGCGCCAACCTCGCACAGAGATGGGGAGACGCAGCGTGCCCCGGGGTACCCCTCCAATCAAGGAAAGGACAATGGTGGCTCACCTGTGGCCGTAGGGACAAGTGAAAGCTCCCTGGGACGCAGGAGGGCGGGGAGGAGAGAGCCTCCTTCCATCTCCCTCCCGATGGCAGAGCCTGAGTTAAACCAGAGGTCCTGCCTCTCCCCCTTGGGGGTGTGCGGCTTTCACAAGGAAAGGGTCCCTGGATGCCTCTCCAGTGCCAGCTCAGGGGCCTCCGTGGGAAGCTGCTCCGAGCTGCCACCACGGGCTCCGTGTCCCGACTCCCCAGTGCTCATTCACTGTTCAGAAGCCACCTGTGAAGCTCCACCCCAGGACCGCTGTGACTGTCATTCTCCAGGGCCCCGGCCTTGGCGCTGCTCCGGACCTCACCAGGCCCTGCCGGCCCCCACCCTCTCTCCCATGACCCCCTGCGGCCCCCAGGGTCCTGCTTCAGCCACCCAGACTGCAGTCCAGACACGGCCAGGGTCTTCCCATGACGTCACATGACGGGCAGCACCTTCGAGGCACTGTCACCTGAGGCAGACACGTCCCCCTCCCACATCCCGGCCACCACCAGGATCATATGCCAGCCTCTGCCTGGGCTCTGTCCCTTCTGCTCTCACCATCCCTGATCTTGCCTCCAGATTCTTGCTGCACCTCTGGAATCTTCTCTGCCCCATCAGACCCCCAGTGCTGGACCTTGGCCCCACTAGGACTCTGCCCAGCGACCTCCCCTTCCTCAGAGGAATCCGCTGCATCCCCTCGGGCTTCGCCCCCTTCTCCACACCCGCCCCTGCTTCCTGCCTGGCCCCTCTGGGGCTGCTCGCTCCCTCCTCGCTTAGGTCATCTGCCTGGAATGTCCTGCCCTCCTTATCACTTCCTGTGCCTCAAGCCCAGTTTCAGATGCCGCCTCCTTTAAGAAGCCTTCCTGGATTGCCTGTTTCCACACAGCTGAGAGAGCCCTGACTGCACAGCACACATGTCCACCACAGCCCGCGTCTCTGCAGCCTCCGCCAGGCTGCGCGGTGGCCAAGCCCTCTCTGAACACTGGGTGATTTAACTCTGCACCTGCACGAGCGGACGATTCAGGTCGCCAGAAACAGAGCCCTGAGTTTGGCACTGGGGGGCGGCTCCCCTGTCAGCCGCGAGCTCATCTGAGCTGGGCTTCTGAGTCGTAGGCGGCGTTCGGCCGGTGCTGGCAGCTCTGCTGAGAGCAGCAGACCAGGGCTAGACAGGGACGACAACTCTCCATCGACAGCCCCTTGCAGGGCTGGGCCGACGGCTGCCCCGCCCACGTCTGGGAGGGGAGGGCAGTGGGGTGATTTGACGCCAAGAGTGGCAAGGGACGAAAGGTGCCCCCAGGTCAGGACCTGGCCACTCTGGGTGGAGATGGCACGTCCAGATCTCCTGAAGGGTTAAAGGAGAAGGGTGACTTTCCTCGGGCCATCTGGGGAGAGGAAGTGTGGACAAGTTGCAGAGGAAATAGTCACGGCCTCCCTGAAATGCCATGAAAGCCTCAGAAATTGTCCGAAATGAAGACAACCTCAACCATAAGAACAACCAACACCTTGATCTCCAGGAAAATGAAAAGAAAAAAAGGCACGTGAGGTCCTTGGATAAGGTCTTTAAAGGGCGCTGTTGGCAGGTCTCGTGCCTCCTCCTTTTGGACTGGGCTGAAGGTTCCAGAAGGTTGCCCTAAGATCTTTGGGTCCCAGTGGCCTCACAGATTGCCTGGCATCCAGCAAGTACTCAATAAATGTTTGCTCGGCTGCAAGAGAGGCAAAGCTGTCGGAGTCTGGAGAATAACTCAGCCCCTGGAATAGACGCCCGTGTTGAAGAGGGAAGAGCTGAGAGCCGCGGAGGGCGATGTAAATCATTGGCTGGAATGTCAGTTTTCTCTCTGTACTTTCTCTGTTTTCATGGTTTGCTACAGTAACATGTATTGCTTAAGGAGTCCAAACAGTATTATTTTTAAAGGAAAGTGCAGATAATCAGTTGGCCACACTGGAGAACAAGCTGGGTTGACTAACTGTGGGGATTGGAGGAAAGGAGGGATCAAAGCCCAGAGAGCAGCCTTGACCCTAACCCTAACCACAACCTTAACCTTGACCCTGAACCCAACCCAGACGATGACCCTAAACATGACACTAACCCCAACCCCAACCCTAACCCTAAGCCTGACCATAACCCGGACCCTAACTCTGACTTTACCCTAACCTTGAGCCTAACCACAACCCTAACCCCAACCCTAACCCTGACACTAACCCTAAACCTGAGCCTATACCCAACCCTAACCCTGACCCCAACCCCAACCCTAACCCCTACCCCACCCATGAGTTCTGGGTGGCTGTTTTCCATCCTGACTGCGAAAGAGATCTGGGGGTGGGGATTCTTTCCAGCATCCTCGTGGCCCAGCCCCCCCCAGCTCCACTGCAATTGTGGGGGGGCCTGCCCAGGTGTTTCCAATGCGCAGTCCAAGCTGAGACTCAGCGTCCTTGGATTCTTACCTGCTGACCTCTGCCCTAAGCTCAACCACAGGCCTCTGTGCACTCTGGATCTGGATCAAAAGAGGCACTAATTTGCCTCTGGTCCCAACTCTGTCCTGATGTGCAGATTCCATGTGCCTGGCTCCTCAAGTCAGTTCAGATCCACCAGGCCAGGCCCTGTGTCCTGCGTCCCCCTCCTCAAGTGTGTCCCTGCTCTGTTTGGCATGTGGGGGTGGAGATGAGGTATCCAGACAAAGACAGAGGACCAGCATTTAAAGCATGTTTTTAACTACCCACTGTGAGTGTGACTGATGTGAAATCAGCATCCATATATCCTGGTGAGGGTGCAAATCGGTGCAGTCCTTTTGCATATAATGCAGGAATGTTCTAGATTGCACAATTTAGCTCTACTAAATCAGTGGTTTGTCAACGGGTCTCATGTCACCTTCCTCTGGCCTGGACTGAAGGCCTGGCCAGGCAGCCCTGTGGCCTCCCATAGAACCTGACACGCACTAAGTGCTGTATGATCTAAATGCAGAAATAAAGAAAACCTGAGATTCAAAAAAGTTTTAAGCACAAAAATGTACATTAAGTTTTATTTACAATCACAAAATAAAACAACACAATAAAACAAGTTAAATGTCTAACAATAGGGAAATAATTAATGGTGATACTATAGTATAAAATATTATATAGCCATGAAAAATTATCTTTGAACATAATTTTTTGTTTTTTGAGACAGGGTCTCCCTCTATTTCTGGGCTAGAGTGCAGTGGTGTCAGCCTAGCTCACTGCAGCCTCCAACTCCTGGGCTCAAGCGATCCTGCCTCAGCTTCCCAAGTAGCTGGGACTATAGGCACACACCAGACCTGGCCTAAGAATTTTTATGATTATAAAAAATTATAAATTGTAATACTATTAAAAGAATAACATTGTATAAATTATGTAGCTTATGCCTAGTTTCTATATAAAAAGCAGAAATATAGATGACAGGCCAGGCGAGGTGGCTCACACCTGTAATCCTAGCACTCAGGGAGGCTGAGGCAGGTGGATGGCTCAAGGTCAGGCTGAATGAGACCCCGTCTCTACTAAAAATAGAAAGAAATTAGCCAAACAACTTAAAATACAAAAAAAAAAAAAAAAAAAAAATTAGCCGGGCCTGGTGGTGCATACCTCTAGTCCCAGCTACTCGGGAGGCTGAGGCAGCAGGATTGCTTGAGCCCAGGAGTTGGAGGTTGCTGTGAGCTAGGCTGATGCCACGGCACTCACTCTGGGCAACAGGGAGAGACTCTGTCTCAAAAAAGAAAAAAGAAAAATACCTGTAATGTTGAGAAGGAGAAATTGCACTTGTTTGTTCTCTAACCACAGCATAATAAACCAGAACTTAATTGTGTAAATATCTCCAACATTACTACAAGTACTTGGAAATTCAAGTCTTTTCTGAGTCACTACTCATTCAGGGATAGGAGAAAACTGGAACTTGGAGATCCTCAGCGCACAAGTGAGATGATGCTAGCCCCGGAGGCAGCGGGGCGTGTGTTCAGGCACAGCTTTGAACGCTAAGGAGAGTTCGCAACTGGTAGAGGGCGTCCCGCACACAGGATGGGGCTGCTGTGAGCAGCTGGGCGTCGCCCCAACAGGACCAGACAGGACAGAGGAGGAGAAGGAAGGGGGTGGAGGGCGCCCCCGCAGCCAGGTGGGGCTCAGCTGTCAGTGGGCTTGGCGGGTGAAGGGGGCAGGCTCTGGGCACCTGCTGGGCGGGTGGGAGGCAGTGGGGGACTGGCTCATGTGGGGCGCAGGCTGCATGGTCAGGAGAACTGGGGATCCCTGTGGCTGCCAAGGCAGAGGACAGGTGTGCAGGGTCATGGCCAGGAAGGGGCACCAGGGCCCGAGCATGGGGGCAGCCTGGTTGGTTCTGAGCAGATGGAGCTAAAGTCACTTCCCCTGAGGATGTCCAGGACAGTAGTTTGGTGCAAAGGCTGGAGGCAGGACAGAGCCTGGAGGCCCTGGATGACCCAGAGCCTACAAGAGCCATGGGGTTTGAGAGCCTTGGGCTGCAATGTTCTGGATGGCCACCAGAGGGTGGTGGAATGCCGCAATCGTGGCCTCCGTCCCGGGACTCCGCCTGGGTGGCTGGTGCTTGGTTCAGTCTTCTCTTCCTCTTTAATTAAATGTGTGTGAGTCTGCTCTTGTTCCCACTCATCTCTGCCCATCTCTCTGACTCATTTCTCTCTCCTTACACCCCTCTTCATTCCCTCCCCTTCTCATTCACCACTGACCACTACCGAGAACTGAAGTGTTTTAAAAACATATTAAACTTACCAACAAAATCCCAGCTGCACTTTAAAAGCATACGTGTAACTGTAATCCGAGTGACTCTGAAGGCCAAGGCAGAAGGATCGCTTAAGCCCATGAGTTCGAAACCACCCTGGGCAACATAGTGAGACCCCATCTCTTAAAAAAAATAAAAAGCATACAACATTTATGTGGAATAAAGTGAATTTGTACCTGGGATAGTTTGCAGTGGACTGAGTGTCCCTCCTTGGGGACAGCCCTATAATGCTGATACTCTGGGCACTTCTCCCTATCTCTGTGCTTCTGAAAAATCTTGTGTCAACAAATTGTTTTAAAAAGCTTGAGGCGGTTGCTGCTTAAAGGACAGTGTAAATAATTCTAAAAGTGACTCTCCCTTGTTATTTGATCCCTTCTTTGGCCAGTTGAGTTGGCAGGACAAGGTTCTCCTGTGTCCGTTCCCAGGCTGAAAACCTTAGACTTAAGAGAAGGCTGTGTGGGTGTCCAGTGCCCACCCCAGGGTAAATTCCCGCTGGACCATTGCACTGGGACAGGTTAGGCGAAGCCCAGCCCAGCAAGTGCCAGGGACAGGCCATGCCTGGGCCAGCCTGGAAGCTTCTGTGGGGTGGGGAGGGGGGCAGTGCCTGGAGGCTTGGGGCCAGGGAGGAGGAGTTAGGCCCTTCAGAGCAGCATCCAGAGATCTGAGCCCAGATTGGGTTTGGGACTGTTTGGGGTCCTCCAGGAAATGGATTAAACCAAGTGGACCCACCCCTAGCACCGCCTAGCAGCAGCCTCTCCTCTAGGGTCAAAGCGTGACCACAGAAATTTCTCTCCTTACTAGGAGTTCCCCTGATCAAACTTCACAGCTGCCAAATCATTGTTCTCTCCTTCTGATGGGTATTCTCAATGTCTACCCAGGGCCCAGGGGCGATACATGTTATTGTAGCTGAGAAGTTAAGTTTCAGGATTCCAGTTTCATAATGCCAACCACTACCCTTTTCTCTTCCTTCTGTAAATCTAAGATTCTACAAAGGGTGTTAACTTTAATGTGACAACTAATGTTAATTCAGGTCTGCTTTGTAAATATCCTTGTATCTATTGCCAAATCCCACAAAAGCTTGTGGCCTTTTTTGTGGGGTTGGAACAAGAAAAAGCCACATGGAAAAAACATTTCTATGTGTGTTGCTGGCACTGTTATTGCTTAATGTCCTTTGATTCATTTGATTAGTTTCTTTTATGATTTAGTACAGAAAACAAATTATCTTCCTTGAAAAACTGGTAAGTTTTCTTTGTCAGATAAGGAGAATGATGTAACCCATCAGGTTTCCCTTTTTGCCCTGGCTTTCAGGAAGCACAGAGCTAATTGTAATGATCAGTCTTGTAATTGTCAGTCTCGATGACCTCCCCTTCTAACATTATTCTTTAAATTTTCTTATGTCATTGTGAGTGTGTGTTTTCTCATTCATAAGCTGCTCCCATTCCATTTTGAAAGCAGGCAAATCTGCTTCTGGGACTTAGCCAGTGAAAAGTGATAAATAAAAAATGATCCCCAAAGAAGATCAGTTCACGCCACCTTCAGATTTTTAAAGGTGGCGTGAATTGATTCCAAGACACATGCGGAGGGTGACAGTGACAAGGAGCAGCATGAGAAAGCCTGGGCTGTGGCGCTGCTGCAGTGTCTCCCTGAAGTCAGGAGAGTATTTGAATGTTCACCAAGGAGGATTGTTTTTATTTGATTTATGAGGCAATAGCCTTGAGGACAGAGCAGGAGAAATTTGTTGTCACATAGACAGCCTGTGGCTACAGAAACACCCAGGTCTGGATTCTTCTTTGGCTTCTTCTTCTTCTTCCTTTTTTTTTGAGACAGAGTCTTACTCTGTTGCCCAGGCTAGAGTGAGTGCCGTGGCGTCAGCCTAGCTCACAGCAACCTCAAACTCCTGGGCTCAAGCAATCTTCCTGCCTCAGCCTCCCGAGTAGCTGGGACTACAGGCATGCACCACCATCCCTGGCTAATTTTTTCTATATATTTTTAGTTGGCCAATTAATTTCTTTCTATTTTTAGTAGAGACGGCGTCTCGCTCTTGCTTAGGGTGGTTTCGAACTCCTAGCCTCGAGCAATCCGCTGGTCTGTGGCTTCTTCTGCCTTAAGAAAGTTGCTGAACCGGCCGGGCACGGTGGCTTAAGAAAGTTGCTGAACCTCTCTGGGATTCCAGTGGCCTCCTTGTCCCTAAGGAGGGGATAGTGGGCAAGAATGATGATGTGGAATGAGATACTTATCCAACTCTAAAGGAGGGGCAGTTTATACATTTAAAAACCAGAGTAGAAATTACAAAGGAAGAATTTGAGTATGTAAAAAATGTAAACATTTGTACGTTAGAGAAAAATACACCTACCAGCAAAAAGGGTAAAGAAGCAATTTCAGTAATAATCAGAGAAATGCAGAATAAGCCAACCGTGCAGGTTCCTTTATTTTGGTCAAAGAAATAAGCAAAAGCATGATTTAAATACCCCATGCTGGCAGCAACATGGGGAACTTGGCTTTCTCCAAAGTGCTCACAGGGAACGTTAATCTAACCCTTTTAGAAAGCCATTCGGAGAGCTGCACTGAGAGTTTTTGGAATATTTATAACTTCGCCCCAGAAATTCTATTCCAGGACTCTATGCTATAAAAATCCATAACATGGAAAAAATTCCTTGCAGAAAGATGTTCATGGGAGGCCATTTGAATTATTTAAAATGGAATCAGGCTGGGCATAGAGGCTCAAACCTGTAATCCTAGCTCTTGTGGAGGCCGAGGTGGGTGGATCGCTCAAGGTCAGGAGTTTGAAACCAGCCTGAGTAAGAGCGAGACCCCGTCTCTACTAAAAATAGAAAAGAAATTAATTGGCCAACTAAAATATATAGAAAAAATTAGCCGGGCATGGTGGCACATGCCTGTAGTCCCAGCTACTTGGGAGGCTGAGGCAGGAGGATTGCTTGAGCCCAGGAGTTTGAGGTTGCTGTGAGCTAGGCTGACGCCACGGCACTCACTCTAGCCTGGGCAACAAAGCGAGACTCTGTCTCAAAAAATAAAAAAAATAAAAAAAAAATAATGCTCTGATGACTGTAAACCATGGAGAAAGCTCATAATTTATTACCTGATAAAGCAAGACACAAAATTGCATGTTCTCAATAATTCTGTCATTTATATATATATATATATATATATATATATATACATGATAGGTATAAATGGGGCTTCAAGGAAATACAACAAACTACAATAGTGGTTGTGTTAGGGTGGTAATAAAACTTTATTTTTTGTTTTTGGCCTTTTAACCTTTATTTTTCAAAATCATAGTGCTATATTTTCTAATAAAAATACATAGTTGTTTTTTTAAAGGAACATAAATGAAAATGGAGAGGTGAGTTAGACGTGTGAGTCCCAGGTTTTAGGATCCAGAGCAGTAAAATTAAGGGGAAGAAAACCAGGCTGGGCAGGAAGCTGGGCCTGGGTCCCGACTCGCAGCCTCCGGAGCCGCACCCCCCCCCCCCCCCCCCCCCCCCCCCCCCCCCCCCCCCCCCCCCCCCCCCCCCCCCCGCCCCCCGCCGTCCCCCCACCCACATTCTCGAAGGCAGCAACTGAGGTCCTGGTGCCAGAAGCCAAACTGGCCCTGCCATGTCTCCAGTCGGCCACCGTTTGCGTGTGCAGTGACGCGTGAAGTCTTGCCCTGTTTGCACACACAGCTCCTGCGGGGAGAGACGCTCCTCTGCACCCGGGCTGCCTGTCCCCCTCACGGGGTTTAGGCACTCTGGGTAAAATGCTTCCTCACCAAAACACCGAGAGCCCCACACCTTCTCCCTGGCGCCTGGAGAAAGAAGAACCTTCCAGAAATGCGGTCATCTGACACCCATCTGGCCACACGCACTCACGGGAAAGCTAAGCCACGTCCTTTGCGTGCCTGTGGGATGGTGGGTGGCAGGGCCGGCGGTGGGAGGACGGAGCAGACACCCGCCCCTTCCGCAGGGCAGAGCACCCAGACGGCAGCACAGTCCCTGCTTGTCGTCCTCGTGGGGTTCGGGGGTTCTCAAACCCCGCTGTGCGTCACAACCACCAAGGAACGTGTCACAGGTGTAGACATTAAACCAGACTCCCCAGGTTTCCAATTCTAGGACGTGAGTGGGGTCTGGGTTTCTTCCTTTTTTATTTTTAATCTGCAGGTGATCCCGACGCCTAACCGACTGAGAACGTGAGTTCTCCGAGTGTGTTCTGATGGGCCGGGCAGGGTGTGTGAGCAGAGAGGCAGGGAGGCTTTTTATTCCCTCATTATTAATGTCACTGAGCACAGCTGTCACTCATCCCAGCGTGGGGAACACTGACCGGCGCTTCCCAGGCCTCACAGCGCAGTCCTTCCGTAAAGGGAGGCTCTGCTCTGTGACACCAGTGTCCTCAAAGCACTGACAATTCTGGAAGATTCTGGAATGCGTTCCAGGCCGCCCTCCCTTCTGAACCCGAAGATCAGTCCTCCCAGCTCCCCTGGGCTGTGACTCAGGCTCCGGGCCTGCACTGCCCTGGCCCGGAAGTCACGAAAGTGGATGTTGCGCCGAGGGGGTGCGTCTGGGTGTGCTGTGTCACTCATCCTTTTTTCTGGCTGTCAAAGGTGCAGATAATTAATAAGAAGCTGGATCTTAGCAACGTCCAGTCCAAGTGTGGCTCAAAGGATAATATCAAACACGTCCCAGGAGGCGGCAGTGTGAGTACCTTCACACGTTCCCTGCACTGTGCTGTGGTTTGATTTTTAAGAAGTGGCATGAGTACATATACTCGCGAGACATTGCACAGAATAAATCCTTCTCGGGCTCAGGATCTCTCCGTGTCCCCAGGCAAATGTAGCCCAGGCTCCCAACTCCTCACGCTGCCTTCTTTGTACGTAGAGGCCCTTCCTGTCCCATGCGGGAAGGCTGTGCGGGCCAGCGCAGGCCGCGTAGGTGGAATGGGGAAGGGGACGGACCATCCCTCAAGCCCCTCTCTGGGCAGCTGGGTCCCAGGGCGTAGTCCCCACCGTGGACTCACGCTCCCACTGGAAGTTGGGCTGAAGATGGTGGCACCTGAGACCGGGCACCTCCTCCCCTGTCACCTGGCCAGGTTCCCGCTGAGTGGCTCCACTGTGGACAGGTGGCCTGTTTGCTCTGATGAGTGGACATGAAGGTGTCACTGTCCTACCAAGAGTCCCGTCTCTGCTCAGTTGTGTGTCTTCCACGTTCCAGAGAGGAGCCGATCTCGGAGCCGCTCGGCTTCGGTTTAAAACCCGCTCCCCCCTCTGGCGGAGACTGTAAGGCAAAGAGCCAAACAACAGTGTGGCAGGTCACTCCGCCTTACAGAGAAATACCGCTTTGGGCCCTTTTATATTTGGTCTCCTCCCAACGTCCCTGGGGACACCCTGCATCCTCAGTGGGGTGTCCCTGTGAGCTCTGGGGTGCAGATCGTCACTCCCCACCGACCCACACGATGTTCCCGTCTGGTGCGTGTTCCCGGGCTCCTCTCTCCCTGACGCCCTCCCTCTTCCCAGCTCTCGGTCAGCCCCGGCCGTGGGCAAACTGTCACCACCTTGGGCAACTGGAGCTTTGAGATCGAGATCGTCGAGGCCCACCCCGGGGGCCTGGTTTCTGAGAGCAGGTGCCCGGCCTGGGCTGGCAGTGCCCTGTGACTGCTGCAGCCTGGGCCGCAGGCACCCCCGCATCCCGCCAGAGGGTTTATTCTTGCAATGTGCTGCTGCGCCCGCCCGCGCCGTCCGCCTGCCGCTGAGCCGCTGTAGTGGGGAGTAGGAGCGCTTGCCCTGCGGCTGCTGCATGGGGCTTCATTAATGCTTCCTCGCCAGTGTGCGCTGCGTGTCTCCTCTGCCCCCACGCCCCCTCCCCTGTCCACCCACCGTGTCTCCCAAACCTGCAGCGTGTGTGCCGCCCCACCCCACCGCCCGGCCTCGACGCTGCGTTTGCAGCCGTTTCAGCTTCGACTCCTGGCTCTCTGGCTTCCTCGAAGGCGACGGCACGGCGGGAGGAGGAAGGCCCGGGCTTTCTGGTTTAATTCATTCCTGTCTGGGGCTGGCAGGAGGTTGTGCGCTGAGGCCATGGGGCTCCAGGGGCCGAGATGGCAGGCGCAAGACAGCCACGTGGCCCTGTCCCTCTGGTGAGGGGTAGCTGCTGCCCAGTGAAGCTGCAGTGCCCAGAACACTCGGGACTTCCTTGGGGCCTCCGCTGTGTCCTGCACTGTGCCGGCCTGTGGGCCTATGACCTGTCAGAGAGCCGCAAGATGTCCCAGGTGGGGCACTGTCCTCTGCTGGAGGCCACTGCTTGTTGGCAGTGGGAGCCTTCCCGGGAAGCCCTCTTCTTGGTGAATGGTTGTGAGGGTCACCTGCTCCTTGTCAGCCTCTGGCTCCTGGGTGGCGCTGGATCTCCCCTCCCCAGTGAGGTGACATTCCAGCAGGCAGGCCCTGCTCCCTACCTGGAACCCCCTGCCTCCTGGCTGGGCTCCGGGCCCCCCTGCAGGGCTGCTCGCCCCCTCCCTGGCCTCCAGGCGCCTGCCCACTGGGCTCCCACCCTCATCCACTCCTTCCCCCCGCCCAGCCCCACCCTTCAGCTCCTTGACAGTGGCTTCACCCAGGCCACAGGGATGGGGGAATGATGCCACTGTCCCCACCCTCCGGGGACACAGGTCATCATCCTCCCAACACATCACTCCCGCACTGAGGCAAGGGCCAGGCCCTCTCTCAGCCGTCTGTCAATAAGCAAACGCCAACGTGACTTTAAAATAATTGGGGACTTTTCCAGTTTAGACCTAGGTAGAAGACCCTCTCTTTCTGTGGCCTTGATAAAGCCCTGCAAGGCTTGAGGCCGCCTCTCCCTGGCCGCGCTGGGGCAGGGGCCGGCTGGCCTCCACCCCACGAGGGGTCCTGGAGTGTCGGTCGGCGACCCAGGCCCCTCAGAGCCGTGGCTTGGTGGAGACCTGCCGAAGGAGACCCATCTGCCTCTGTGGGGGCCCCACGGGGTGCGCCCCAGGGAGAACAGGAGGCTCAGGGCCGTCGCTCCCAAGGGCGCCGAGCCCCGGAGCCCACAGGCCTCCCGGTGTGTCCGAGTCCGCCCGAGCCGGCGAGACTCTGCCCATCGGCGTCTCTGCTGTGCCGCCAGTGCCCATTCGGTAAAGGCTGAAACGTCCCGGACGCCGCGGGCGCAGGTGCCAGCGGCTCTCTCCTCGGAGTCGCTGCGCTGCTCTGGGTCCTGCCCGGTGACCCCACACTGCCCTGGGTCCTGCCCAGTGACCCCACACTGCCCTGGGTCCTGCCCGGTGACCCCACACTGCCCTGGTGGCAGAGCCGGGATCTGCGGACGCTTCTCTGCTCCCGAGCCCACCTGTCGGGCCTCATCAGCCTCTCCTCAGCGAGGCCCGCGGACAGCTCCTGCCTTTCCAGAGAGTTTTCAGGTGCTGCCATGCTAATCAGACCAGTGGCTTCTGTCTCTGAGTCTGGATGGCATCTGTCAAGTTCACGGCAGGAAAGGGAGGGGCTTTTTACACAGTGTCCCCGTTTTCCCCTGAGGATCTTTGGTTCCACAGGGATGGAAGACGCTCCAACCCCACAGTTATATTGTGAAGACCAGCCCCCTTGGGACAGGGCTGGCTGAATTTCACCACATTGGTCCACCCTGACTGGGGTGTGTTCCTCAGGGTGACAGGAACCGCCGTCCAAGCAGGGCCTGGGCGTACACAGCTGCTTTCCATTGTGTTATACCACAATAAAATAATCCCATTTTATTCTCTGTCTCTCCATCTGCCCCCTCCTCTCTCTCTCTCTCTCTCATCCTCACTCACTTCCAGGTGCAAATAGTCTACAAACCAGTTGACCTGAGCAAGGTGACTTCCAAGTGTGGCTCTTTAGGCAACATCCACCATAAACCAGGTAGCCCTTGTGGAAGGCGAGGGTTGGGACAGAAAGGTGCTAGGGTCGGCGGGGGCAGGGGCAGGGAAGGGGGATGGCAGGGGACGGGGACAGGACCGTGCAGGGATGCCTTCTGGCCAGCAGGGGTCTGTCAGGTGGACCATCAAGGTGAGGGTTGAGTGTGGAACTTGCTGGGCCTGGGGAACACGGCCACCCCCGCTCGCCCCTGAGCAGGGCTGTGCCGGCCAAGACGAGGGGACAAGGGAGGCTGCAGGCTGGTCCTGAACCCTAACCCGTGGTTCCCCAAGTGATCTGTACATGAGGCCTCCTGGTCTGGCAGCGGACCTCATCCGGCCCCCAAATGCCAGCTATGTGTGTGTTCCAGCTTGGTCCCCAGCCAGCATAGGGGACACTTCGCCAGCTACAGCCTGGGCCCCCTGGGCCAGTGCCGTGCCCCTGCTGTGACTGTGTCTAGACAGAAAATGATGCTCCCGGAGCCCCCACGTCACGCTGCATAGAAGTCAGTGCTGTCCTTGCATCTCCCATAGTGGTGGAAAGAGACTATACCTGTGCTGTCCAGGATGCGGCCACGAGCCATGCGTGGCTATCGAGCACTGGAAATGTGGCTAATGCAGTTGAGGAACTAAACCAGCTTTATTTAGTTAACATTTAAGTAGCCACACGTGGCTTGGGACTAGCAGCTTGGGCAGCACAGGTGTAGATTCTGGCTCCCACCTGCGAGTCCAGAGCAGGGACTTCTGCATTAGACCCTGTTCAGGGCCCAGGTCTTCACCTGAACCGTAACCGTGGGAAGAAAAGGCCATTGGGACCTCAGTCTAGAGCACGTCTCATTATTTTCTGGCTGTCACGGACACCGTGTCTCCCAGTGAAAACTACCCCACAGTTGGTGCAGCCATCCCAGCAACGGTGAGCCACTTTCTTCATCCGTCCCAAGAAGGGACGTGGGCTGTCTCTTCCTCCCGCCGGGTCTTCCTCGCTCAGGCACTGAGTTAAGGGCCAAGGAGGGAGAAAGGGTCAGGGTCTTTCCTTTTTAGCGTGCATTTTGACATTCAGTTTAATTCCAAGGTCTCATGGGGTTGTGGTCTACCGGTTGTTGGTATAGAAAGATCTCACTTGTTGGAAACCAGCCAAGTTAGAATGTAGAATAATTTTTCCTGGACTGAGCTGCCATTTATGATTGCTTCGCAGTATCTCAAGAGGGGGAGTTTTCAGAGTAGATATTTGATGCACACCTTGATGAGGGAGACGAAGCAAACTGTTCTCAAGCTCTTTGCAAGGACTTAATTGTATCCAAACCACATGCTAAATGAGGGAGAGTCTTACTTGCTTCTAAAGGCTGGTCCCTACTTGGAATTACAGTCCTCGTGCAGTCATGACGGTTGTATCACTGTCCTCTTCCCTTCGGAGCAGTGGCACCTGCCCTAAATATTGCTGTGCCCCAGCAGCCCGTGGCACTTTGCTCTGCAGACCTCATTTAATGCATCTGAGTCCACTAAACCACAGAGGAGATGGCAAGGTGCCCTGGTGTGTGTTGTGTTCCAGGAGGTGGCCAGGTGGAAGTAAAATCTGAGAAGCTGGACTTCAAGGATCGAGTCCAGTCGAAGATCGGGTCCCTGGATAACATCACCCACGTCCCTGGCGGAGGGAATAAAAAGGTGAATGGGGCAGGGCTGGGCAGAGGCTGCATGTGGAGGCAGGTGTCGATCAAGGCGGGCGGACAAAGGCTGGCAGAGTTGTCCAGAGGAGGAAAGAGCAGATCCTGCATTGACTGGCCTTTGACCTGGTTCTCGGCAACATCCAGGACGGTGGGTCTGGCTTAGCTGCCCACGGCCTCACCTGGGAGCAGATTGGTGCCTGGGCCAATCTGACTCGCTGGTCTCAGGTGCAGCTGGGTATCTGGCGTTTAAAGCTCCCAGTGATTTTTTTTTTTTTTGAGACAGAGTCTCACGCTGTTCCCCAGCTAGAGTGCAGTGGTGCCATCATAGCTCACTGCAGCCTCCAACTCCTGGGCTCAAGCGATCCTCTTGCCTCAGCCTCCCGAGTAGCTGGGACTATAGGTGTGTACCACCACGCCCTGCTAATTTTTCTATTTTTGGTAGAGATGGGGTCTTACTCTTGCTCGGGTTGGTCTTGAACTCGTGACCTCAAGCAAACTTGCTGCCTCTGCCTCCAGAGTGCTAGGATTATAGGTGTGAGCCACTGCGCCCAGCCCAGGTGATTCTTCAGTGCAGTCACAAGTGAGAACCACATCCTAGGCGCTGGGTGTGCAAACGCTCACAGAAGGACGCTGGCATCCCCAAAGGCAGCCCTGGTGCAGCAAGAGCAAGTCATGGGGACATAACCCAGTTTTCTTAACGGGTTACTAGGCAGGCAGAGCACAACGATGATGCTGAGATCCAGATTTCAGCAAAGCCTCCGCCTGCCTGTCATGAAAGCGTCCACTCGGAGGCTGCTGGACCTCAGTGTCCCCAGCAGTTTCTAGAGTCCCCAGGTCTTGCTGTGGGCATCTGTCATGCGGGTGGGGGGCACAGGGTGTGGGTGGCCCCGAGCAAGCTGCCTCTGGGCCGAGCACAGGATGCGGTCTCGTGGCTGGCTTGGCTTTTTCCCTTCTGCGTAAATGCAACCCGAGCACGCTCTGGGGTTTCCCATCCACACCCGCCCTGAAGTTCGGGGAGTGGCTCATTTTCCAGCCTGCACTGCCTGCAGCAGCTGACTGGGGAGTGGCAGAGGGAGAAGGGATGTTCCAGAATGGGTGTAGACTCTGAGAGCCAGCCCAGCGTGAGAAAGTGTGCTGCCCGAGGTGGCCCAGCTGGGTGGGAGCTGCAGCCGGGCCATCTCTCCACCATGCCATGCCGGTGGCAGCCAGGAGTCCCCTGCCCTGGCCAGTCCCCATACCTCCCTGCTTGTCTTCCTCCGGCAGCCCCCTCACTGCCTCTGGCTCTGGCTCTGAACACAGGCATGTTCTGTCTCATGTTTGGCGTAAATGTCCAACAGTACAGTTTTGTGGAGAAGCACCTGCTGGTATGGTCTTAAAGCAGACATTGCAAACTGAACCTTGGGGCAAACCTTGCACCCAGACAGGGTCCCCCAAGGCCGATGGGAAGGGAGGGGACTGGCCCTGAGATGATGATCTTGCACTGCCTGGCTCTGCACAGTGCCCCTTCTGGACTCCCGACCCCAAGGTGGACCTAAAGTTCACTGTACTTCTCCAGACACAAGATGCAAGAACACCTCTCAGCGCCTGGGTCACTATCAGAAGTGAGAAAGCAAATGGGGACCAGGAGGCTGCCTGCTTCAAAGGACATGGGGGCAGGGCCCAGTTCTCTGGGAAAGTAGAGAAGGTTCTCCGCAAAAGCCCAGGCTCTGGCTGGGCGAGGCGTGGCTCACGCCTGTGATCCTAGCACTCTGGGAGACCCAGGCTGGAGGATCGCTTGAGGTCATGAGTTCGAGAACAGCCTGAACAAGAACAAGAGACCCCACCTCTACTAAAAATAGAAAAATTGGCCAGGCAACTAACAATAGAAACAAAAAAAAATTAGCCAGGTGTGGTGGCTCACACCTGTAGTCCCAGCTACTCGGGAGGCTAAGGCAAAAGGATCGCTTGAGCCCAGAAGTTTGAGGTTGCTGTGAGCTAGGCTGACGCCACGGCACTCTAGCCTGGGCAACAGAGTGAGACTCTGTCTCAAAAAATAAAAAAAAAAGAAGCCTCAGAATCCGCTGTTCTCATCACCTACTCCTACCTGGATTAGGGTTTAAGGCAAGGCCTCCCAGCCTAGGGGACTGGCCCCACCCTTAAAGAGTCTGAGTGGGTCTGGATAAGGCCTGGGCATTGGTGATTCCCTGGGTGAAGACAGGCCTCCATCAGTTCTGGAAGCTTCTCTGTGCTGGGAAAAGCTCTGGGCTTGACTCTGCTTAGAGGTGTGACGTGGGCAAGATCTGTAAGCCCTTCCAGCCTTGGCCTCAGTTTCTTCTTCAGCAGAATGGTATGGAAGTACTGCACCTACCCGAGGGTGGTAGTTAGAACCAAAAGAGACAATGTTCTGGAAACTGCCTGGAATGCTGTAGTCATCTAAGAATATGAGTTAGAGCCAAGTCCAAGTCTAAAACTTCTTGGCTCCTTCTGTTTCTAACTCACTTCTGCGATGGCTCAGAAAACTCGGAAACACTGTCTGGTCCTAGCTGATTCCGTCAGATTTAGTCCCTTGTTTTCCGAGTGTGAGGAGCAAAATTGCTGACAAGCAGTGGGGCACACTGTGGTCTGCAGTCCCAGCTACTAGGGAGGCAGAGATGGGAGGGTCTCTTGAGCCCAGGAGTTCAGGTTGGCCTGGGCAACTAGTGAGAACTCATCTCTAAATAAATGAATGAGTGAATGAATGAATGCAGGCTTCAGCAAATCATATTATCCAGCACACCTGCCAGTGCTACCCACAGCTGCGGCCACCTCCGAAGTTCTCATCAGTCACTGGCAAAGGGGAGGAACGTGTGTGGCTCTGGCTGGGCTCCAGTGGCTCTGGCTATCCCTTGATGTGCTTCTCCTTCAACACCTGCATTTGCAGCTGGCATCCACTTACACGCGGCGTGCGGAGCGATGTGCACACAAGGTCATTCAAGGTTGTTAATGCACAACACTGTTTGCACCAGCACGATACTGGAACAGCCCAAATAGCCACCCTAGGGGAGCAGATGAATCTTGGCACCTCTGCTGTAAGGGAATTCTAAGCATGAGGATTCTAAGCTGTCTAGGTACTGATCACAGAAAGTATTAAGTTTGGAAATGAGAGTACAACGCTTGCGTATATCCTTATCACATGTATTACAATACATATATAGGCCGGGTGTGGTGGCTCACGCCTGTAATACTAGCATTCTGGGAGGCTGTGGCGGGTGGATCGTTTGAGCTCAGGAGTTTGAGACCAGCCCGAGCAAGACCCTGTCTCTACTAAAAAAATAGAAAGAAATTAGTTGGACAACCAAAAATATATATAAATAAAAAATTAGCCGGGCATGGTGGTGCATGCCTGTAGTCCCAGCTACTTGGGAGGCTGAGGCAGGAGGATCGCTTGAGCCCAGGAGTTTGAGGTTGCTGTGAGCTAGGCTGACACCACTCTGCACTCTAGCCCGGGCAACAGAGTGAGACTCTGGTGTTTTTTTTGTTTTGTTTTTTTTAAGATACATGTATGTGTCTGCATACGTGTGGGATATATCTCAAGCTGGTGGCAGGGCCTGTCCCCTTTCTCCTTGGTCTCACCCTCCTTCCCCTCCTTTGCCCCTTGCAGATCGAAACCCACAAGCTGACCTTCCGCGAGAACGCCAAAGCCAAGACGGACCACGGGGCGGAAATCGTGTACAAGTCGCCGGCGGTGTCGGGGGACACGTCCCCGCGGCACCTCAGCAACGTCTCCTCCACGGGCAGCATCAACATGGTGGACTCGCCGCAGCTCGCCACGCTGGCCGACGAGGTGTCCGCCTCCCTGGCCAAGCAGGGTTTGTGATCAGGCCCCGGGGCGGTCAATAATCGTGGAGAGAAGAGAGAGTGAGAGAGTGTGGAAAAAAAAGCGTAATGACCTGGCCCCTCGCCCTCTGCCCCCAGCTGCTCCTGGCAGATCGGTTAATCGGTTAATCACCTAACCTGCTTTTGTCGCTCGGCTTTGGCTCGGGACTTCAAAATCAGTGACGGGAATAAGAGCAAATTTCATCTTTCCAAATTGAAGGGTGGGCTAACAATAAAATATTTATTAAAAAAAGAAGCCACGCAGCAACATGGCCACACCCAGCATTTCCTTGGGCAATTCCTTCTGATTCTTTTTTTTTTCCCCCCTCCGAGTCGAAGAGGGAGGAGAGGCTCTGAAAGCGGTTTCCGGGGAATTTCAGGGGACCGGGGGTGCCCACCGCCCCTGGCCCCGTCCTGGGGGTGTCACAGAGGCAGCGGCAGCAACAAGGGATTCGAAACTCGGTGTGTTCGTGGAGCCACAGGCAGATGCCAACCTTGTGTGAGTGTGATGGGGGCGGGGCGGCAGGCCCAGGCGGGGCGGGCAGGGCAGAGGAAGGCGGGGCGGGCAGGGGAGAGGAAGGACGGCGCCGGGCGTGGGAGACTCGACGCCGCCCCCTGCCGGCCGCCGCCGGGAGAGCAGCGGGAAGGGCGACCGCCCCCGCAGCCCGCAGCCGCTCAGACCCGGCGGCCTCCTGCTCTTGGTGGCCCGGGTCGCCTGCGCGTCCGTGTGCCACCCCCTGGAGGGCGGCCTGTGGGAGAAGGGGCAGTGGGCAGGAGGAGAGGGAAGGTCGGCGGGAGGGTGGCACCCTGTGGGTTACTTCCTTGGAGGAGACTGACCTCATGTCTGATGTCCGAGAGCGCTGGCCTCTTCCTCCCTCCCTGCAGGGTGGGGGTCCTTCTTGAGCTGAGCGGGGTCCTGAGCTAAGAGGCTTCCCTCCGCTCCATGGAAACTGATGTATTGAGTTCTGAAGGTTGGAACTGCAGCCACGATTTTGGCCACCTCGCAGACCTGGGACTTTAGGGCTAACCAGTTCTCTTTGTAAGGACTTGTGCCTCTTGGGAGATGTCCACCTGTTCCCACGTCTGGCCTCCGGCATCTCTGGAGTGTGCGGGGGTCTGGGAGGTGGGTTCCAAGCCTCCTGTCCCTCCAACGGGCACTGCAGCCACCTCTGTCTGCCCTGCCTTGCGTGTGTCTGCTGTGAGAGCCAATCACTGCCTGTACCCCTCATCGTGTCACACTGTCCCGAGTTCCCAGCCTCACCACCCACCTCTCAGCAGTGGACATTGGCTGGATATGGGAGGCACCTACTCTAGAAACTAAGGGAAGGCAAAGTCCAGGCACAAAGGTTGGGCCTCAGTCTCTCTCCAAGTTCCTCATCCTGTGGGTGTGTCTCTCACAGCGGATTTGATGACCTTATTCGATTCCCTGCCCCCACCCCCCATCACAGATGTGAGCCAGGGTGCTGCTCACCAATGACCCTAGACATTCTTGCCTTGTTGACGTGGAGAGAGCCTCTCCCTCCCAGAAGGCCTGGTCCCTTCCCGTGTTGAGCAGGCGGCAGGAGTTGGGTGTTGCCAATGATAGCACCAGGATGGGCACGCCAGGCTCCCCGGGCAGGACCACTCTTCCTCCGCCCCCCACTTGTGCCCCAGCTTGAGACTGCCAGCCTCCCAGAGCCCAGCCACTGCTCACCTCCACGTGCATATAATCAGCCCTCCACACCCCTAAAAGGGGAACATGCCCCCTCGGAAATGGTTCTTCCCCCCAGTCCCAGCTGGAAGCAATGCTGTCTATTCTGCTGGAGCAGCTGAACATATACGTAGATGTTGCCCTTCCCTCCCTGTCTGCACTCTGTTGCATTGTAGTTGGATTTGTCTGTTTATGCTTGGAGTCACCAGAGTGACTATGATAGTGAAAAGACAAAAAAAAAAAAAAAGAAAAAAAAGAAAAAAAAAAGGACGCATGTATCTTGAAATGCTTGTAAAGAGGTTTCTAACCCACGCTCATGAGGGTCCTAGATCTCTCTCACCCTCATGCTGGGACTTGGCTCCAGGAGGCCAGTGTGGCTGTACCCTGCCGTGAGGGCCTCCCATGTTTTGCCACGTTTTGAAAGGTTTTCATCAGCATCTGGGACCCAAAAGAGACCAGATTCTGGCTCCTGAGGAGGACCTTCAGCTGCAAAGGCCTGAAGCACAGGACTAGGACAGAAGCTATGGTGTCCCCCTTCCCACTTCCCCCAGGGCTCCCTTTGGCAGGGCAGAGAGCGCTGTGTCTTGTGGCTGGCCTGGTTTGCAGCATGGACATGGTCCTCTCTGGTCACAGCCTGCAGAAGTCCCACAGCAGTCCTGAAAGAGGGTCTTACAACTGCATCAGAAGTTGGAAAAGGAAGAAAGTCCGCAGCCCCTAGAAGCCCATCCCGCAGGCTGGGGTCCCTCTCCAGACTCACTCTCAGGAAGGGACATCCCAGGCCTCCTCACCAAGGGCTCTCCAGCCACAGAAGGTATCGGAATGGACTGTCCATCCTGGATGGGCTCCAGGGGCCCAAGCTGCTTGAGCGAGGAAGGGTCTGAAGTCAGGAAACATGGTTCCCAAGCTGTGGCCAGAGCACCACCAGCCCATTGACTTTGCACAAAGCTCCATCTGCTGCCATGAGAAAAGGGAAGCCGCCTTTGCAGAAAAGAAACTCAGCAGCCTCAGGCCCAGTCCTGTCACTTCTGGTTTGGGTACAGTTAAAGGCAACCTGGGGGGCTGGGTGGTAGGGGCCCAGGGCATCCCCAGGCCTTTCTGTGCAAGGAATTATCTGGGCCCAGAACTTTCCACTGTGAGGTTTCCCACTGTCCTCTGAGTCCCAGCTGTTCTCAGAAGTGAAGTGTTCAGAGGAAGAAAAAGGAAATGTGGTGTAGAGATTTGTTAGCTGTTAAGAGCATGGACTGCCCGTTACTGCCACTGACTTTGGTGCATTTCTTCTCGCACCTCTTTGCTCTTCCTGCAGTCCCTGGGCCCTGCTCTTCAGCACCATGGGCCGTCTGAGGAGGGCTGTGGACTCTCCCAAGTGGGGGGGGGGGGGTGGCTATTGGGGTCAGCCTAAAGGTCATGGTTTAGGGTGATCAGGTCAGTGCTGGCAGGTAGATTGCAAAGGGGTGCTGGCTTGTGACATTAAATGAGGACAATCCCCCCAGGGTTGGACATTCCTCCCCTTATCCCATTTCTCCCCCCTCTAGAGCCAGTGTCCCTGGGTGGGCTAGATAGGGTATACTATATGCCTATCAAGCTCCCAGTTCACTTTATCAATAGCTCCATTTAAGCTGACTTCAGTGGTGAGACTGTTTCCTGTTTGCAATTGCTCGTTGTGCTGTGGGGGGAGGGGGGAAGAACGTGTTCAATGGTTAACACGGGCAAAGGGAGGTCTTGGAGTGCAGCAGTGAAACTGCCCTGTAACCCTTTTCTTCATGATTTCAACTACATTTGCTAGAGGGAGGGAGATGCCATGGAGTTAGAGGTCCTTGTGGCTTCGCCTTTCCACTGACAGGTTTTCCCAGTCGCAGAAGGCAGCCAGCAGTTTTCCCGATGGCCTTCCCAGCTAAATGGGAATCTGGTGATCTGGTTGCTTTGGTCTGCTGCCCTCTTGTGGGGTCCCCAGCCCGAAAGCATGCCTAAGACCCCAGCATCCTTCCCTCTAAGCTGTTGGCACCTCCATGTCACCTCTCCCACCAGCTGCACACATGCAGCCTGTACTTTTAGCGGGGTCTGAGATTGTTTCCTTCACTCTCCTTTTCTTTGTTCTCCAAGTGAAGCCAAGAGGTGGGGGATGACGGCAGAGGTTATCATCAGCTTGTTCCATCTACAGACCTGTGGCTTCGGGAGATTTCTGATTTCTCTTCAGCTTTGAAAAGGGTTACCCTGGCACTGGCCTAGAGTCTTAACCTCCTAATGGACTTAGCCCCGTGAATTTGCAAAGTTGTACAGGACACTTTCTGGCACTTGCAAGTCCCATGATTTCTTTGGTAACTTTGAGGGTGGGGGGCGGGACATGAAATCATCTTAGCTTAGCTTCCTGTTTGTGAAATGTCCATATAGTGTAATGTGTGTTTTAACAAATGATTTACACTGACTGTTGCTGTAAAAGTGAATTTGGAAATAAAAGTTATTACTCTGATTACATAAGGTCTGTGTTCATGGATTCCAAGCACAAAAAAATGATATAGGGTGATTTTCTGTTCCTTCTCCACTCCACTTCACTTGACTAGCCTTAAAAATAAATTTTTAAAAAGGATGTATGATTTTTGAGTTCTTTCCCACCCTTAGAGAACTTAGAACAGGAAATGACAATATTATTGTTAAAAGCTGTACATCGGGATTAACAGCTCTCGAAGGGGCCCCAATAATGAAAGGAGTGTTCTCAGACTGGTTCATTTTCAGTTGATTCTCTCATTCTGGTGCTGGCAAAACATCCTGGTCCAACTCAAAGGGCAAGATGAACCTTTGTGGCTGAGCTCACAGTGCTGCACTCAGAGCTTGTAAGACCAGTGTCTGTATCCAAAGCTGAGAAAGTTGGGGACTGGGTATATGAGATCTTCTGTCCCTGGAAATTAGTCCAGAGGCCTGGGCTGAAGCAGAATACCAGCCAATCAGCTGAATGAGCAGCTTAGATTCCTGCCAGGTTGACAAAGCTGCTTTTCTCTTTCCTTTGGAACCTCATTATGGATTGAGGAATATTTCTACTAAATCAAGACAGAGATACCAGATAGCTTCTTCCTAGCAATGCCACAAAGGAAAACAAAAACAGAAAACCCTCATATTATTGTTTCTTAATTATGTCAAGGTCAGGATATTGAATCCTTAGATTTTCAGTTTTAAAGTATCATTTTTCTTGGCTTTTTCTTGATGTGCTTAGCCACTGCAGGCAGATGTCTGAGTAGAACAGATCTTAACTGTAACTCCAGAGGCAGCAATATGCCAGCAAGAGAAATGCCGCCTCAGCAGGCATGGTGATTATCAGCACTTGCCTGGCTGCCAGGTAAAGTGAGAAAAGAGAGAACCGGGCCCACCTATTTATTCATCTTGTACAAAGAAAATCAAGCACTTAGCCTCCTAAGAAAGATGCTGTAATAATCTCAGGTAGCAGGCAAGAAACAACCCAGGCATTTATGCAAATTGTATATTCTCATTGACCCCCAACTCCAGAAAAAGTTCTTAAGGAAAAGAAAATCTCCTTTAAAAAGCAATTTAAAGTAGATACAAAATGTCATACTGCTGGCACCACTAGAGAAAGGAACATCAAGAGGCAATGGTTCAACTTTCACTCCATAAAAAGAAAAGGCAGACGATCCTTGCAGACGGCCTCTCCTCCTGGCAACCCCTTACCCTCAGTGAAAAAGCACCACATCCTCTCTCTGGTGACCATCAGATGACCCTGCCTGTTCCCTGAGGACAGAATGGAGACTTTGCAAGGTTCAGAGCAATTCAAAGAACCCCAAAGGATGGCTCCAACAGAGCTGGCTTGGAAGCCACCACCACTGGCATCTATATAATGTATACCCAGCACGAGTCAAGAAAGGCCTGGCACACAACATTCTGTAACTCTTTTTTTTATTATTTTTTTCAATTTTTCCTTCCTTTTTTTGTAAGCACTAGTCTGTGCTTTGCGAACAGAATCAAGACATTAACAAAGATCAGCTTCTCTGAAGAAAAGCATTTCTATAGAACAAAGACAGCTACATGTTTCGCTGCCATTACACAGCTCAAAGCAGGAAAAGAAAATATTTACAAAATACAAGTTTTTTTTTCAATTTTTGTGGTTTTTTTTTTTGTTTTTTTACAATGCTAAAAGGGTTATTCAGAATTTTCAACCTTATAAATAGAAGAAGCACTTTATGCATAGGGATATGGTGCATTATTGTTTTTTAAAGAAACAATGACAAACCCTTTAACTTGCAAACAGAACCAGAAAAAAAAAATCACTAATGTTGAAAATTGTGAAAAAACCCCAACCATTAAGCAGTTTGTCTACTATTTTTATATGATTACAAAATGGCAAAAAAAAAAAAAAAAAAGAAAAAGAAAAAGAAAAAGTCCTTCCCCCCTCCCCCTTTTTGGTGATGTGATTATACATGAGACAGGCACAAGGTTAACAAATAAGGGTGATAGGGGAATGATGGAAACCACAGCTAGGACCAGACATGTTCCACAGGCAAGGGGATCATGAAGGAGGCAGAGTCTCATTGATACTGACAGGGACCTGGATGTGAGGGAAACATGACCAAGTGAATCAGTCAGTGAAAACAAAATTATACAGGGGAGCTGGCTGCTCACTTCCCAGACGCCCTGGTTTGCAGGGGAGTGGGAACAGAGGTTAAGTAGTCCTAACCCCACCTTCATAGATCACGATAGGTGGTAAAACCATTCTGAGTGGAAGGACTGGTATGTGTGGGGGGTGAGCATGGACGGGGCAGATGGGAGGGTGCCAAGGGGCAGGATGGTGGGAACCTGAGCAGTCACAGCCAGGTTACTGCAGTTACAGAGTCAAGACAGAGATGACCAAATATAGATGAAAATGAAAATGAAAACAGGTCTCCAAGATCTAAGTGCCAGTGGAAGCCAGCAGTTCTGCCATTGAGAGCTCAATGCAAACAGCTGGCAGTTATGGCAAAGAGGCTCTGGTGGGGGTTGCTCCTGCACAGAAAACCAAGGAGGAGCCAGCCAGAAAGGCCAGAGCTGAGCCAAGCCACAGATGGAAGGGGAGAGGGTAAGAGCCCAGAGCACCCTGCTCTGTCCTACCCTCACCTAAGAAGGCATTGCTGAACTGGAGCTTCCCATTCTCTCTGCCCACGTGACTGTTCCACCCTGCCCACAGGTGCAAGGGAAGGGGGTGATCATCTAACATCAGTAAGTCCAGTGATTCAACAGTGCAGAGGATGTGCCAGGACCAGGGCAGCAGGGTCGTAGCCTGAACTTCTGTTTGCCAACTGGAGGAAGTGCTCAGGTGTGTGTGACAACAAAACACGGAAACAAAAACAAAACAAAAATTAAAACAAGGAAAAAAAATGCCAAAGTAGGATCTAAATTCCTTAAATTCACTAAAAACTGTGAAAATTTCCGGCATATGATGTTTGAATATCAAACGCAGAGATTTCTGAAGCTTTAATGCCAATAGTTAGTGAGTCTGTTTAGGTTCTTGTCTCCTGCTCATCTGTGAGTCGGGCGCTGAGCTGTGACTGTTGCTGCTAGATGCCGACTCTTGAGGGGGACAACAGGAGGCGAGGTGGGTGCCACCTCTGTCTCCCGGCCAGTCTTGCTGCCTGAGGTGCGCCGAGTACAGCGTGCTGCCCGCTCCTGTGGATCCAGCTGGTCCTCGCAGTCTGCCTGGGGACTATACGCCAGGGGGAAGGTCCGCCGCTCCCATGGCTGGACAGACTGTGGGCAGACAAGGTGTGCTGGTCAGGACTCAGTCCCAGCTTGCTTCCTCCCATGAGTCCTACTTGTGTACTGGAGCCTGGGGCAATCAGGGAAGACCCCTCACAGGGTGGGTACCCTTTTAACAATGGCCAATACAATTACATGTTTAGGAGATCAATTTCAGCCCCTTATCCCCTCAAAATAGGGAGGGGGAGCTATAAGATGAAACCCATCTTTAGCAGATGCTGTCCCTTCCCAATTCTACGCCCATCTTGCCAACCCCACGATAAGGCAGCATTCCTCACCTGTTCGTCCAGCCCCAGCTCTGGCGTGGAACAACGAGTATCTTCACTGGCTAAGTGTCGTGGAGTGTCCCGAGCCACAGGAGTGAGGGGTGCTGAGTGCAGTTCTGGGCTAATGGGGCTCCTAGGAGACTGACCATGGGAGAACTCCGACAAAGAGTGACTACTACTGACATCAGGAGAGGCGGGCTGCGGGGTGGAGGGGTTGGCACTGCCCAGCTGGGGGGTTGTCCGGCCGTCTGATGACCTATAAGACCTGTAACACCAAGGAATGCAAATCTGAGTGTCTGGGTAATATGGGATTTCTTGTCCACTTCTGGGCACTGGGGGAAGGGAGAAACATGAAACAAGCATCCCTACCAGATGAGCTGAGGCAGACTGACACCACCTGATTTTTCCTAGGATCCAGCAATTCCATTTCCTTCCACTACTGCCTGGAGGCCTAGCTATACTAAAAACTAGGCACACCTAACATCACAAGAGAAAGCCATGGCTGAACAATGCTAGGGACTAATTTCTGGAGCAGAGGCTGGTGAATTCATGGTAGTAGAGAAATTAGTTTTTGAAAATTATAGTCAAAGAAAAAAAAAAAGTAAAAACAAGAGCCCCCCAAATTTTCTACTTTAGAAAGAATCCCAAGGGCTTCTGCCACAGTTAACAATAAATGGAGGCCAGGTGCGGTGGCTCACGCCCGTAATCCTAGGACTCTAGAAGGCCGAGGTGGGAGGATCACTCGAGGTTAGGAGTTTGAGACCAGCCTGAGCAAAAGTGAGACCCCGTCTCTACTAAAAATAGAAAGAAATTAGCTGGACAACTATAAATATATAGAAAAAATTAGCCAGGCACAGTGGCGCATGCCTGTAGTCCCAGCTACTTGGGAGGCTAAGGCAGAAGGACTGCTTGAGCCCAGGAGTTTGAGGTTGCTTTGAGCCAGGCTGACACCATGGCACTCTAGCCCAGGCAACAGAGTGAGAGACTGTCTCAAACCAAAAAAACCCCACAAAAACACAAAAAACAGAACAATAAATGGAGACAGGGTAGTGATGTATATATGGGGGACAGTTCTTTCATTCTTTCAAGTAGGACCACAGTCCACTGTCCAAAGGAGGGTTAATTTGCAGTGAGGCCTTCAAAGTTCCTCTGGTTAAATCACCACAACCCCTACTTATACCTCCACTAGTTCCAATGAACACCAAGGAACTTGGACATTCTTGGTTATGGCCAATAGATGAGTATAAAGAGCAACCAAGAGGCAGTGGCAATTTCATGAACAGAGGCAGGGCCTGAACTCCCCGTCCACCCCCATCCACAGGCCCTGCGGACCTATGTCTGCCCCATCACCTGCTGCCTCGCCGCTGGGGTGGCACACTCGTGGTCCACAGCCACCGTGCCCTCTCCATCTCCTCACATTTGGCATGCAGGGCGGCGAAGGCTGCGTCGGATAGGTCCTCAATCTGCAATAAAGCAGCTTCATTGATCCCTTCTTTCCTCCAGGAAGCCAAGTTTGAGCAGAACATCCCCCACCCCATGTAAGCCTTTCCTGGTTAGTATAGAAATACAGAAACTTGCACTTGATGCCCACAGGTCTCGAAGCATCTAGAGCGTGTGCACCCACATGTGTGTGCATGCATGCGTGTTCTTCTAAGAGCGAAGGACCATGCCATTACCTCCTCATTCTCCTCATCAGGACTTCCCTTCAGAGAGTGGAGATCAACCTCTCGCCAGCTGCAAAACCAAGAACCAACAATCATGACAAGTAGGCTACAGCCTGGGGCAGGATAAATTTGTCCATGTGAGTATGAGAACCCTGCTCCTGCAGGTGAGACTGCTCTCTGCTGGCAGGTTTGTGTCCTATCACAGCTCAGTCTCCTTACCCCTTGAGGTTTCTAAAATAGGCCTCCTACTCAAACGCCCACAAAAAGGCCAGAAATGGGAGAATCAGGCCTGGGTTATGTTGGGGCTGGGTGACTGGGACAAACTCAAGCAAAAGAACCTGTTTAAAGGGGACCACCACTATTCAGAACTAGTTGATTGCTACCACATGGGAATGCATACACAGGATTGCCAAATCTTATTTATCAACAAAAGCTAGAAATAAAGATTTACATGTGAAATCCTGCTTTGATGTTGACAACAAATTCAATATTTTTTTTTTTGAGACAGAGTTTCACTTTATTGCCCAGGCTAGAGTGAGTGCCGTGGCGTCAGCCTAGCTCACAGCAACCTCCAACTCCTGGGCTCGAGCAATCCTGCTGCCTCAGCCTCCCAAGTAGCTGGGACTACAGGCATGTGCCACCATGCCCGGCTAATTTTTTTTCTATATATATTTTAGTTGGCCAATTAATTTCTTTCTGTTTATAGTAGAGATAGGGTCTCGCTCTTGCTCAGGCTGGTCTCGAACTCCTGAGCTCAAACGATCCGCCCACCTCGGCCTCCCAAAGAGCTAGGATTACAGGCTTGAGCCACCGCGCCCGGCCAACAAATTCAATATTTTTAAACACACTGTATGTGTTAACAAAACATATCTATAGACCAGTAATGGCTAGTGGCCTTGCCAGGTTGTGACTTCTGGTTTGGTTGGTGTATTCATAATAATGGAATGAGAGAGAACTATAGAGAAAAATAATTTCAACTCCTATCAGGTAAGTCCTTCCTTACTATGACAACAGAACGCAAGGCTAGGGCCCAAAGCTTGATCCTCGAAGAGGGGAAAAAAGCAGTAACAGGAAGAATGGGGAGAAGGGCCAATTATTCAGGGAGTCTACCTGGGTGTAAGGATTTCCTTGTATTGTAGTTTCTCTACACGGGTTGTTGCAGCAACAGACATTGGGATGACAATGTTGTTAATATCGAATGAGCTCTCTCCCCTTCTCCTCCTTACTGGCTGCTGTAAGACAAAGGTAAGTTTAAAAGGGAGGCACAACTCGACAATTATCAAATCATTCACCCAAGACTTAAAGCAGGATCACCAATAACCAGGCCTCTAGGTCCTCGGGTTGAAGCTGGGCAGTGACCACAGCAGCTGCTCACACCTAGGAGAAACAGTATCCAAGAGCAAAGTCCTTGGGAGAATATCAAGCAGTCCTGAGGAATAACTCCCATTCATAAGTCCCATCGGCCACCCTCTTCCTTCATGGGTTCATGTGAAGAGAGACTTTTGCTGAATTTTATAGGGATAGGTATCCCAAGTTGATTGTTGCAGTTCCTATTCCTCCATATATACCTTTATTAACTCCCACTTTAAAAAATCTTGTTTCCCCCCTTTATCCCTGTCTTAGACCTATGGTGGCCCCTAAAAAGCAATGTTAAAAACCTTATCACAAAAAGATGCCCAAAGGAGAGGCCCATCTCGATATATCATCTAACCTTGGTTGTCATGAATGCACCTCCTTCTCGAAGATGTGAACTCTTCAGCTAAATCTGCACCCACCATCTGTTCAGCCTTTATGTGATTTCTTTTTCTACTATTCTTGAGGAAAGAGCTGAGAACTTTCTAGCTGTATCAACAGAGATGAATGGAGGAAAACTAAAGAGGAGGACCTGGCTATACCTCACATTCCTGGAGAAAGGAAATTTGCTGTTATAGAAAGTTAAAAAGATCAAACTCTTAGAAAAATAAGACTTCCAAGGATCCAGTATCAGAAGTATAGGTGAACATCTATAATCTAGCTCGAAGACCAAGGAAGGAATAAAGCAGGGAACCAAACAGCTTGGTCTCTTGGATGGAAGAAAAGGTCTAACTATCTACTACTCAAATAGCAAATACCCTATCCTGAAACAGACTGGCAACTGAGCTGGTGAGGGGCCAGAGGGAAACAGTGGGATGACAAACATGCTGCCATGGCAACAAAACAGCTGGAAACACCTAAGAGGCTGCATACACACCCAAACCACCAAGTGTGGTCAGCCCATAGGAAAGGGGTTAGTGAAAGAAGATGAGGAAGAGGTCACTCCTACAACTACTCTATGCTCTGTTTCTGGAGGGCAATAAACAGTTTATTCATCCCATCATCTTAGGACATTCTCAGAGAATGTTAAAAGTCAGCACTTCCTGGATCAGAATTTCAGCTGCTGTCATTTATAATATCAGGTAACCACAATGCCCTTCTTTATCAAATGAGATGACTGTCACTGACCTCACAAATTTAGGGTAACTGGTTAACCAAAATAGTTGAATGGGCTTTTGAGAATCTTGCCTGGCTGAGTTCTATAGGGGGAGGATTAGGGACCTCAAACCCAAAGGCTCCTGTCACTGTCACATCTCTGCTGAAATTTTACGTCCTGCTACAAAAAAATGCATCTTAAGAAAGCCTTAAGAGAGAAAAGACTTCCCTATACCTTGGTCAAGAATGAATGTGAAACTGCTGGCAGAAACAGGTATGTAATTTCCCTGAGTCTTCTTGGGTTGCTGTTAGTACGTTCAAGAGAAAGAGACTGGAGAAGGCTGCGGGACTGTTCAATAAGTTCTACTACTCACCCTCCACTTAGACCCCTCATTCTGTCAGCTACTTATTTGGTCTAACTAACCTCTCTTACAGCCAGAGATAGAGAGCAGGTGATGAGAATGGAAAGTGGTGCCTAAACTTGGTTGTACATCAGAAGATAAAGAATGTTTGCTTATTAAAAAAAAAAGTTCTGGGATTCCCCCTCTTCTGTCAAATCAGAACCTGTTTTTGCAATTGCCCTGACTCAGCCTCCAGCTACAGATGTCTGCCACCATACATAGCTTCAAATCAGAAACTTTAGGAAGTTCTGTTTTTTAAAGCCACCAAGGTGATTTTGATGCAGCCACTGGCTCTTGTGAAGCACTGGCTCAAACATCCCGTCCTCCCTGCTGTCTCTCCAGTGTTCTCCGGCTTCTCTACTTGATTTCAAATACAGTTGGCCCTCTGTATCCATGGGTTCAATCAATTATTTGGGAAAACAAATTGTGTCTGTACTGACCATGTATACAGACTTTTTTCCTTATCATTATTCCTTAAACAATACAATATTAGCAATCATTTACATAGCATTTACGTTGTATTAGGTATTATAAAGTACTTGAGGATGTGCACTGGTTATATGCAAATGCCAAACCATTTTATATCAGGGGCTTAAGCATCTGCAGATTATGGCCTCCATGGGAGGTTCTGGAGCCAACCTCCCATGGATACCAAAGAACAACTATATTTGGCTTATCCTCTTACTATTAAATAAATCCAGTCTTTTTTTTTTTTGAAACAGGGTCTTGGTCTGTCACCCAGACTAGAATGCAGGGGCATCATCACAGCTCACTGCAACCTCAAACTCCTGAGCTCAAGCCATGCTCCTGTCTTAGCCTCCCTAGTAGCTGAGACTACAGGTGACCACACCTGGATAATTTTTCTATTTTTTATAGAGACAGGGTCTCCTTCTTGCTCAGGCTGGTCTTGAACTCCTGTCCTCAGGCAATCCTCCTGTCTCTTCCAAAGTAGCACTTTGGGAGGTGTGAGCTACCACGCCCAGCCTAATTTCAGAGTCTTTGAAAAATTTGGTAACGAGTGCCTTCAGGGTCCACATAGTGCTACATACAAAACTTGTACTCAACAAATAATATGTAAAACTTTCAAATGATTCAGGCCTATGTTAACATTATCCAGACACCGGAGGGCTGGTAGGTGAGAAAAATACTGAAGTACTCACACTAAGTCCTAAATCTCAAGAGTTCAGATTTTCTATCAGAATTAGCCTTTCTTTTATATACTTTGGTTATCTAAAATTCACCCTTTGTTGGTGGATAATTGAGAGTGTGAGGGATACTACACATCTTAGACAAAAGTTGAGGGTGTCAGAGGAGCAAGAAGGCTGTTTGGAAGAGATTGATTTCTAAGAGAGAATAAACAAGGTGAATTCCTACCCAATTACAGGAGCCTAAATGAGCACATTTTGCAAGCTTAGAAGTTTCTTGATCTAAGCTTTGAATGAGTTTCGTAAGTTGCCTCTGCAATGCCCCCACCACCCAGGCTTAGACTGTCTAGTGTAATGGTAGGAGAGTTGGCTCTGCAGTTAGGCTGCCTGGTTTTGAATTGCAATTATAACCCTCACAAGTTTCCCTGCCTTATGAATTTACTTAACTTTGGAAAGCCTCTGTTTTCATGCCTATGAGATGGGGTAACACATGTAAACCACTTAGCACTGGCACACAATAAGTGTTCAACAAACATTACAGCTGCAGACTTTTCTTTTTACTATTACCACTATTATAAGCATTATACAAAGGACCCTTTAGTAGATACGAAGCAGCTACAGGTCTATGTGTTCAAGAGGGATTAAAACGCTAGAATGAAATTAATGGGAACGTGCCTGGAATGGCAGTGTGTTACTGTAAAAGGTGACTCGGGTATGTGTGGCACATGAATGTGCACCAAGTGGCCTGGCCTAGCTGTAATTCTGTTCTATGCACTTACAAAGCATGGGCTTTACCTTGTCCCTTCCCTTCCAGCACCCTAACACCCAGTATTTCTTCTCAGTATGTCATCTCCACTCACCAGGAGAGTAAAATCAAGGAAATCAAATGTCTCCAATGCCCGCACGTATCTCTCCTCCACCCTCCTCCCCTCTCATGTTCAATTCTTAGGCCAACAGGGTTACATGGTAAAATTATTTAGCCTTGTGTGAAACTTAGCCCCACAGATCTTGAATAGTTACAGACCACCTTAAGAGTCTGTCTCTTCATTAAGCTCTCTATATGGATGACTCAGCAGAAATCCATCTCTAGGAAAAACAACTAAACAGAAAGTCAAATACCACCACTTTGACTTAAATGCGATACAGATGATAAGCTGAGTTCCTATAAATGCCCTGGTTTCCATAACCACCCTCTATACTGTCCTTCTACACAGCCCCTTGAGTGAGCTGTAACCTGCAGAGGAACACCCGTCCAACTCCCACAGGTACTTACAGACGTGTTGGTTGTAACCTGTGAGCTAGAGGTGGTGGGTGCAGAGGAGTCGGATGAGGTGGAGAGCTGCCGCACCAAGGGACTGTGTGGTGGATGGTGAGTGGCTGCCAAGTAGCTCGAACTGCTTATGTCTGTGTGATGCTTCAACACTGCAGAAGTCAACAGAAAAGAGAAGAATACATGGCTTTCTTAACCAGTGAAACTTCTAACATAAGCTAGGAAAGGCAGCAATGCACACTAAAGGCAAAAATGCTTTCTAAGCCTAGAGGATAAAAAGGTGAAGCAAACTAGTCAATGGGAGGTAGCGGCTGGGCAGAGGTTGCTGCGGTGGTTAAGAAGTGTGACCTGCACTTAGAAGCAGCAGCATCCCCCTACTCTGCCTTCCTACGAAGTGAAGGACAAAGCTGGGGGCAATTAAGAGAAGCCTGGGTTGCCCCAGAAAGCCCTGAGCAGGTGCAATTGCAGGTAGAGGTGCCATGGGCCTGGCCCTACCTTCACTTCTCTCAGATGAATGGTCTCGCAATCTCATTTTGCTGTGGTTTGGGTCATGCACGGGTGGCGGTGGGTTGAGCAAGCGCTCTGCTTTTGGCGCTGTCACTCGCTCCACCATGGGCACAGCCCCCACATCGTCTAAGTGCTGCCTGTGGGTCCTGTCAGGCCGGGTTTGGTGATGGGACAGCTCTGAAGAGGGGAACAGAAAAAGAGCTGTGAAATACCTTCTCTCAAATCTTATTTGAATTCTAAACTCTTGAGTTCTCCCAAGGCCAATTCGGTACACCCAAGGGCAGCAGGATAGTCCTTCAAGACTGACTCTTCTAATAAATAGCACAACGGCTACGACAGGCACAGGGAACCCAGAACCAAAGAAATGTGACAGTAGGCTACAAATGACAGCCTGCCCACAGTTGAACCCAATACCATGCCATTGTTGGCTGTTCACCAAACATTCTGGGTCATGCCCTAAGACCCATAGTGCCTAGAAGAGCTCCCAAACTCCATCTAAGAGCATCCAAGACAAGCAGAAGTAGTAACTGGCTGAATGCGTATCAGTCAGCTGGCTCTCTCAACCACAACATACTGGCATAGCAAATCAGTAACTTGAGAATATAAAAAGAATGAAAAATAACTGAAACAGCAGAGGATCCCCCCAGTTCCCTGGAACTTACTGGCTGTTGTTAGGAAGGAGTTGACCAACTTGTGCCTGTCTTTACGAGTTGGATCTGGCAGGCTGCCTGGCATGGGTGCTCTGTGCTTAAGTGAAAACTTTTTGGGAGGTTTGATTTTGTCAAAAGGTTTGTTCTGCCACTGAGATTTCAGCATGCTCTGGAAGTGCAGGCTTGTGGGAACATCTGCAAGAAACACAAAACACTGCAGGTTAGTGCAAACACCTGGCCCCTGGGCTCCTCTCTCTTGAAATGAGGTTTGTTCGCCAGTCACCTGGACTCTCCAATGCTCAAGACCCACATCCCACCCCTCTTTTATTTGCCCAGTAGCCTTACACTTGGCAGGAAAAGCACTGTCATGTGGAAGATCTGTTTATGTAACTTTGAAGGGCATTCTTTTATTCACAAGCAAGGCACTTTTACTTAGAATTAATCAGGATATATTCATTCAGTAATATTCATTAACTGCAAGCTTGGTATCAGGCACTATACTCTCTCCAAATAAGAACTATATACTGGCCGGGCGCGGTGGCTCAAGCCTGTAATCCTAGCTCTCTGGGAGGCCAAGGTGGGCGGATCATTTGAGCTCAGGAGTTTGAGACCAGCCTGAGCAAGAGCGAGACCCCATCTCTACTATAAACGGAAAGAAATTAATTGGCCAACTAATATATATAGAAAAAAAAAAAAATTAGCCGGGCATGGTGGCGCATGCCTGTAGTCCCAGTTGCTTGGGAGGCTGAGGCAGCAGGATTGCTTGAGCCCAGGAGTTTGAGGTTGCTGTGAGCTAGGCTGACGCCACGGCACTCACTCTAGCCTGGGCAATAAAGTGAGACTCTGTCTCAAAAAAAAAAAAAAAAAAAAAAAAGAACTATATACTATTCTCCCTCCTTCCTATGTAGCTCCGACACCTCTTCCACCTTGAGATTATAGAGGATTTTTAGCTGACTGGTTCAGTATCACAAATCAACAATCTTTTAAATTTTTTATACTGTGTCATATCTTTCCACTTAGATTCATTTTTTATTTTTCCAAAAATATATCCTTGAGTAATTTCTTTTAAAAAAGGAATTTCTAGATTTAAAACCATTTCCCCCTCAGACCTTTAAAGTCATTCTTCCATGTACTGTAATAGCCACTGTTGTATGTAAGAGGGAATCTGATTTTTATTTACTTGTAAGTGGTCTATTTTTGTCTTTTCAACTTTTGTGAAAAACAACAACAAAAAAAGCCGTGGTATTAAACTAACTCTTAAAAAATAATTTGGGGGCCAAGCACCATGATTCACGCCTGTAATCCTAGCACTCTGGGAGGCTGAGGTGGGCGGATCATTTGAGTTCAGGAGTTTGAGACAAGCCTGAGCAAGAGCGAGATCCCGTCTCTACTAAAAATAGAAAGAAATTAGCTGGACAACTAAAATTATATAGAAAAAATTAGCCAGGCATGGTGGCGCATGCCTGTCGTCCCAGCTACTCGGGAGGCTGAGGCAGGAAGATTGCTTGAGCCCAGGAGTTTGAAGTTGCTGTGAGCTAGGCTGATGTCACAGCACTCTAGCCCAGGCAACAGAGTAAGACTCTGTCTCAAAAAAATAAAATAAAATCAATTTGGGGAGAAATTTCATCTGTTCTGCCGTCAATACTGAATCTTTCAACACATGAACACAGTAACTCTCCATTTATTTCGGTTTTCTCTGATTCTCTCTCAGCAGTGTCTAGTAGTTTTCAAAGTACAGCCCATATGTGTGTGTGTGTTCGCGTGTATATATATAAGTTTATTCCCAAGTAGTTCATGTTTTTTGATGCTATTATGAAAGACTGTACCTTTTAAAATTTCAATTGCCAGTTGCTCATTGCTTGTATATACAAATACAATAAATTTTTATATAATGACATGGTATCCCATGATCTTGTTATGGCTTTTAATATAACTTTTTTATAGCTTTTAATATAACCTTAGTTATAGCTTTTGGTGATTCAACACGACTTTCTATAATATATACATAAGTATGTCATCTACAAATAAGAGATTTGATTTTTTTTCCTTTTTGATCTGTATGCCTTTTATTTTTATTTCTTGTCTTATTACTTTGGCTGGAACCTCTGGTGACAATTTATAATTTTAGATTTTCCTTTTTATGTTTTCAATATTCTGAAATTTCAACACTATGGATACAGATGTGAGTCTTTTTTCAGTGTTCTGCAAAGGTTTCCAGGGCTATTTCAATCTGAAGGCCAGCACATTTTTCTTCAGCTCCCAGTTCCTTCTGGGAATCAGTAACTGCCTGGGACACACTCAAAAGTTCCAGCCCAGAGTTCATACCCACTGCTTCATATAGAATGCAAGAAGGCACTGGTGAGTAAGAGTAGAGGAAAGGAAAATCCAATCTAGTATTCTAAAATGAGTCCAAATTTATCACCCAGACAAATACCCAGGTCCTATCCTACTCTTCGTGCCCTTTAATTCTGGGCAAAGAACCTCTTCTAAAGAGCCCCCACACATAGGACCTTATTCCTATATGCGCCTTGGCTACTTTTTTCTTTTTATTTCTTCATAGGCATTGTATCTATCATCATAAATATATCACTTAATCTTCACAGCAATTCCATGAGGTAAGCATCATTATGCTTAAAGACAGGAAACAGGTTCAGAGAACTAAATTAACTATTAATATGTCCAAGGTTACATGGTTTAATAAGAAACAACCAACATTTAAACTCAGGATTATACAACCCTAAAGCCCATACTCTCAGTCACTACACCGTGAGACGACTCACTGATCCAGAGGATGAAGAGGTTTGATTCTGTGGTGAAGTCTGATAGTTCTCAAATTATTCCCAAGGAAAGAGAGTACAGGATTACTTTTCAAGGCAGTAGTGCAGTGTAAAAAAAAAAATGTAACCACTCCTGAGTGAATAAAATAGTTAACATTCTCAAGGATGATTTTTCCCAATGGGAAAGCAGCCTCAGCTCCATAGATCTCTCTGAGAATAGACATAAAGGCAGTGAACAAATTAAGAAAACTATTAAAAGTTTATTTGCTACATGTCCAAGTGTTGAGACACAGTCTCTGATGACAGTGCTGTCTTCTGAATTTTTTTTCATAATCCTTTCTTTTTCACACTCAAAAACAAATTCACCTATCCCAACTCTTAAAATAAATACATCACTTTTTAAAAGAAGGTTTCCCCATTATCAACAATCAAGAACTGAGTTTAGAGATATCAATGCTAAAAATTCTTTAAAGGGTGTGAAGGAAATAAAGCACTATCTAGAAGCACTCAGCCCTACAGAATATTCTGAAACATGGACTGAGCAGGAATGTATAATTAAGGCTCAAGAAAAGGAAGAGAATATTTCCTGTATATACCAGGATACCCCTTTGTCAGCAGAATAGTTCTTCCACTTAGCAAAGGGGTGTGTGTGCGTGTAATGGGATTCCAAGATGACAGTGATTTTATTTTTTCCTTTTATTTTCCCCATTCATTGGTCTCCCAAACCTGAAAATGAATATAGGGGAAAAAAGGAGATGGAGGTATCAGACACCTGGGTTATAGTGAAAATAGCAACGAAGTAGAAATAAGCAGGCCTGGATTCAGGTCTTACTTGTATCACTGAGTAGGAAGAGAAAATAAGAATAAATCTCATTTAGCTGGGCTTTAGCATCTCATGTAAAATGAGGAAGGGGGCTAGGTCAGGACTGGCAACATCCTAGCACACATGGCTCTACCCTCCAAACCTCCCAGCTGCTGCAACCACAAGCTGACCAATCACAACAGTCTTTCTTGTTGTATCTGAGACCTCAGATTTTTCTCAAACAATAAATTAAGTAACTCCTGGCCGGGCGCGGTGGCTCAAGCCTGTAATCCTAGCTCTCTGGGAGGCCGAGGTGGGCGGATCATTTGAGCTCAGGAGTTCGAGACCAGCCTGAGCAAGAGTGAGACCCCATCTCTACTATAAAGAGAAAGAAATTAATTGGCCAACTAATATATATAGAAAAAATTAGCCGGGCATGGTGGCACATGCCTGTAGTCCCAGCTACTTGGGAGGCTGAGGCAGCAGGATTGCTTGAGCCCAGGAGTTTGAGGTTGCTGTGAGCTAGGCTGACGCCACGGCACTCACTCTAGCCTGGGCAATAAAGTGAGACTCTGTCTCAAAAAAAAAAAAAAATTAAGTAACTCCAGACACTTACTATCAATTTGAGTAGGCACAAGAAAGGACATCTATTTGTTATTGCTAAACTACATGACTATTGAGTCTCTCAACTCCAGCAGGTTGAATCAATGACTCCACAGCTAAAGCCTCACTTCTAATCTCCTCTGCTCGATTGTTAGAACACCACCCACAAAACACCACTGAGCCCTAGAATTGAAGCGTTAAAAGCATCATCCCCCCTTAAACATGCTGAATAAGCAGCAAGAGATATAACATCAAACTGTTTAAGGGACCCATGCTGCTAGACTTTTTTTAGAAGTTTGCTGTGTTTCCTTTTAAATGCTTCCACATAAGAGAGAACAGAAATCCAGTTAAATTCCCTGGTCTGAACAAAAATGATCTCACGTGAATCTCTGGTCTGAGTTGACACACTAACTGATTGGTAAGTAATAATACCTAGGACATGCAAAGGGTTAAAAATCTAAAATAGACAGGATACAGGACCTGAAAGTAAGCAAAGAAAGGGATATGAAATAGAAGAGAACACAACAGGGATCCACTCAGCTAGTGGACTTTCCACATTCCATACCTGCATAGGCAATGGGGTTAAAGTGCTATTAGCAAAGAAGAGGGTGTAAATCCTTATCAGGTAAATAACAAGAAAATAAAACAGATTACCAACACCATCTTAAGTTACTATTTCCTCAAACAAAATGAAAAGACCTTGACTTTAGGCCCACCAGAGTTTCAAATTCCATGATCCATTTGACTGTTTTGCTCATTACTTTCCGCCATTTTCTTGAGCACACTTTTTTGGGGTGTTTTGTAATGCTCACTTCTTCCTCCTGCTGGGAAGTTGTGGTAGCTTTCATATGTGCAGTTTGGCAACCTTTCTCAAAACAGCATAGATCTTCATGGCCAGCAGGTGGTGCTCTTATGAAGCCCTTTTTACAAACTTCAAAAGTTAACATTCTTTCGCCCAAGATTATGTATCCTCTACATTTTCAACTAAAGACTGACTAGACTTGACTACTTGAGGCAACAAGGAATCAAAGCCCCTCATGCTGGAATACTAATAGGTATCGTACCCTATCCCTCCATCTTCCACAGCCAGGCATTAGAGATGGCTGTATACAGTTCCTCAATTTCTATCACACCAGATACACTTAATGGGAGTAGTTGAGGTGTGGTCAAGGTGGGAGACGGAATTCCAGGATAAAGAGCAGCAGTTGACTGTCCTAACAAACTACACAAACTGGTTAGAAAACATTACTAAAATCCTACTTAAAAAAAAAAATTTGTCCTATGGGGCCAAAAAACAGCAAAGTATCACATTCAAACAAACGTAATCAGCCACAGGAACTAAAGGACGAGTCAAAAATATTTAACCTAGTTAAGGGAAAAAAAATTGGAGATCTTCTAAAGAGGTTGCAAAGGGGTGGCTCCAGTGGTCGAATGTGACACACAAATGTTTGATCTACACAGTTTTATGCGGACTTGCTAGTGTTCACTGTTACAGGTTGCTACACAATGATATATTGGGAATCTCAATATTATCAGGGGGTGATATTCACATAGAATATAATGTGAATGATGCCCTTGGAGTTGGTATCTCTGGATTCCCTAGGAATCTTCTAATTTACAAATAGACTGCATCCTGAATGTGGCAGTTATTTGGCTCAAAGCAAAATTATCCTAATAGGAACATTATATATATGGTAATTAGGTCTCCAGGTCAAACTACAGAAGTCTAATTAATCCACAGGCAAATACAGCAATTCACAGATCCTACTAGGGATGGAGATACATATATTTTCTCATTTACAGTCTCATATGGAGAATTTAATAACAAACTTTCTTATCCAAACCCCAGGGCTATGGTTAGGATGGTGTGTGTGAGGGGAGAGAGAGAGAACGAGAACTTAGAGGCAGGAAAATGAAAATAATGAAGACCAAAAAAAGGAGTGTTCTGTATCTTTCTTTCACCCTCACTGCTACCTATAGTTGGAAAAGGATGGTGTAGAGAAGTGCAAGGTATGGCAGCATGGCAGCAGTCAGCAGGACAGAAAATGTGAAGAGGGAATGGGTACCTCCTAGTAGAAATGTTGACTGATGCAAGAGGAGATGACAGACTGGTGGTCTGAGCATATTTGATTAGGCACTGCAGGACACTATCTGCCACTGTACATGGTAACGCTGTTGACAAAGAAATGGCTATCATGTTTATCAGGTGATACCCAGTGAGTACTGCTCTAAGCCTCTCTCTTACCCTTCTTTAAATATGAGACTACACAATTCAACACAGTAATCCTGAGAGAGTAACCCAAGAAATGTACCCAAGTCTTTCTGGTAGCTAGCTCTGTCTGTAGCCAGAATCCTGAAATGGGTAGAAACATGACTACTCTTAATAACCTGCCTGGAAAGGAACATGTAATGTAGTGAAAGGAAGGACGGGTATCGCATAATCCAGGTTTGAATTCTACAGCCATTCAAATTCATTAGCCATCCCTGATCTGTGAAACTGAAGTAACACTTTACAAGACTTCTGAAAGACGCAAATGAGACAAATATGAGAAAATGCTTTGCAAACCATAAAATGCTATCTAAATAATAACTGAAGTTATAAGGGCTATATAATCCAACGGCAGAAGGTAAAATTCAGTGACTCTGGAAAATGTCTTCGTGTTTTTCCCTCATTATATTCTTAAGTCTCTTACTGTTCCAGCAACTCCTGACTAGCTTCCCATCCATCCATGTGGTACAGGTTTTCTAAATTTTTTACTCTTGAAAGAGGTCACATGACAGCAGAAATATTATGCCACATCCTTGTCACAGTCACAGAGGCTCTGGGTAACAAAACCAAAAATTCTGGTAGCTACTGGATTCAGACGGCCAGAAAGAATTCAATCATTTAAAAAACAGATGCAGAACAGGGGATCATGGTCATCTAATGTGATCAACTGTCAATTATAAGAGAGATTCTCTAGGACAAGGGTTGCCAATGACTTTTTCTAAATAAGATTTTACTGGAGGCCGGGCGTGGTGGCTCACGCCTGTAATCCTAGCTCTCTGGGAGGCCGAGGTGGGCGGATCCTTTGAGCTCAGGAGTTCGAGACCAGCCTGAGCAAGAGCGAGACCCCATCTCTACTATAAATAGAAAGAAACTAATTGGCCAACTAATATATATAGAAAAAATTAGCCGGGCATGGTGGCACATGCCTGTAGTCCCAGCTACTTGGGAGGCTGAGGCAGTACGATTGCTTGAGCCCAGGAGTTTGAGGTTGCTGTGAGCTAGGCTGACGCCACGGCACTCACTCTAGCCTGGGCAATAAAGTGAGACTCTGTCTCAAAAAAAAAAAAAAAAAACAAGATTTTACTGGAACACAGCCATGTCCATTTGTTTACATACTGTCTATGGATACTGTTGTGCTACAATGGCAAAGTTGAGCACTTGTGACATAAACTGACATCAATTATATGGCCTGCAAAACTTAGAATGTTTACCACCTGGTCCTTTAAGAAGAAGTTTATATGCCATTCACGTCTATGTTTCTTCTCACACCACCAAGTAAACCCCACGTGATTCTTTTTATTCCTCAGACCCTTATGTCAGTTACTTGATGAAATATCTGTAGTCTACCTGTGAGGTTTTATGAAGAACAGAATATGAAAAACAAAAAAATCTGTTATCCCCAGGAGATTAAAATTTAAGTAATGGGGCCCAGTGCAATGGTTCACCCCTGTAATCCTGCCACTCTGGGAGACCGAGGCGGGAGGATCATTGAGCTCAGGAGTTCGAGACCAGCCTGAGCAAGAGCCAGATCCTATCTCTACTAAAAAAAAAAAAAAAATAGAAAGAAATCAGCTGGACAACTAAAAATATATGCCGGCCATGGTGACACGTGCCTGTATAGTCCCAGCTACTCGGGAGGCTGAGGCAGGAGGACTGCTTGAGCCCATGATTTTGAAGCTGCTGTGAGCTAGGCTGATGCCACAGGACTCTAGCCAGGGCAACAGAGTGAGACTCTCTCTCTCTCAAAAAAAAAAAAAAAAAAAGTTTAAGTATTAGGAAGTAATTACATAAATAGCCATAATATAAAAGTCATTAACACATAGGAATAAAATACCACAGTGATTTGAGAAGAAATTCCTATTTTTCTGTAGGTTGGGGACATACAACGAAATTATGTGGAAATCTATGAAACCATTACAGATTATGCAAGTACTGCATTCCTGCAGTGTATCTAGACAGTGGTTTCAAAACATTTTCACTCATGTACTCCCACCTGAAATGTCTCAGCCTCCCAAGTGCTAGCATTACAGGCAGAAGTCACTGTGCCTGGCCTGAAATGTAATTTTTAAAAAATCGTAAATTCAGATAGTTATAAAGATTGTATTTTCTAGAATACTACATATGCTTTAAAATATTTTAATCAAAACTCTGGCATATAAATTATTTAGCTTAATAAAGAAAAAAAAATCTTCCTTTTAAACTTATTTAGCCAAACAGACTTTAGTGAAAAGTCTGTCTTTAGTTATTAATTCCCTTAATATGTATTCTAAGATAGACAAGAATAGAAACCTTGCCACAAGTTGTAGCCTAGATAAAATAAGGTAGCTCCATCTTCATTTTATTTATTAAATTCAAAACTTTTTTACTTAATTTCCAAGGGATTCTCCTTCAGAAGCTTAGAACTCTTAGAAATGGTACCTTTGGTGCTCCCATCATCAAAGATTTTTATACTTTGGGGCAAGATTCACAGAAAGACTCAATATGGCCAAGACGAATGTTTTTCTTCTGCAAAGTGGGAGAGGTGGAGGTATGAAAAGGGAGGACTGTAAGATGCAGAAATTTATCAAGCAGATAAACTTCAGAAAAACAGTACATGCAAACAATGAGGATACACACCCTGGAAAGCTGTCATACATAAACCCCAATATAAAGACATTCTCCTAGAACACTGCTGCTCATCCTATTTTACACCCTGGCACACACAATTTTTTCTTGAGACAGTGTCTTATTCTGTCACCCAGGCTAGAATTCAGTGATGCTATATCAGAGCTCACTACAACCTCAAACTCATGGGCTCAAGTGATCCTCCCCCCACCTCAGCCTCCCAAGTAGTTGGGACTTATAGGCATGTGCCACCACACTCAGCTAATTTTTACAAAAAATTTTTGTAGAGATAGGCTTTGGCTATGTCCCCCAGGCTGGTCCCAAACTCCTGGCCTCAACTGATCCTCCTGCCTCAGTCTCCCGACGTGCTGGCCTTACAGGTGTGAGCTACCGCCCCGGATGACAATAATGGACTAGGTTACTTGTGGCTAGAGGCAACAAACCCCAGGCCTCCTAGGCACATTTGAAGATTGAGAGGAAAATCTCTCAGCACACTATAATCTTCTAGTGGTACCTCTTCTGGTTTGGTGGATCTGTTGCACCCTTTCTGTAAAACTCTAAGAGAAGACAACTTTGCTCATGATGCCCTGAGAGCAATTGAGTTGCAACTGGACCTTTGCTGATTTTTTCCACCTAGAACCCTCTTAAGTCTCATTCATTACACTTTATATTCTGTGTTTTTTCTTACCATCTGGAAATGCTAGAACAGGGTGAACACAAGAGTCCAACTGGGAGAGACGTTCCAACAGAGGGGCTTCGTAGTGAATTTCAGGAGGCATGGTGTTGACACTGCCTGCGCCACACAGTGCACAGGATGGATTCACATCACAGCCAAAGCGGATTGTACTGTTCCGGTGAACCTGTAAAAAGCCAAACAAAACTCTGACAATTCAGCTCTGATAAAACTCTGTTCGCCACTTGTTATCCCAAAGACATAGAAAACTTTTCTAGATACCAATATGACACTGTAAACAGAATGGTTGATGAGTTTGTTTTAAGATTTCCATTTGTCTAATATACTGACCTTCAAAGTGAGGAAGGAAACTTGCTTCTTTTTCAATGATGAAAGTCAATTACTTGAAGCCCTACTGTTAACCTATGTATCAAACTTATGACAGTATAAAAGATACTGTAATAAAACTCTGCTTTCTGAGAATACTTTACAAAACCTGCATGCCTTTACCATCTTCATGGACTTTAAGGTGGTCTCAAACAAGGTGGCAAGTTTTCCTGAACTATAACTCATTAACTACTCTTTTTCTACTAAACTTCCTTTGTATACATGTGGGCAGAATAATCAATAACCTTTTCATCTAAGTCCAGAGTGAAATATGAACTACTTCAAGTCTTCAAAAGATTTAATCCTATAAAAGATATAATTTTTACAATTTTATGCTTTGAGGAGCAAACTAAGTCATGCTGCATGCAGAATCCCTACATTCAAGTGTTAGGATGAACAAATCTGGCATCTGCCAAAGCATAACTCATAAAGTCATTTGGCCAGCACACAGTCCTTGAAACAAAGCACTTGCCTGTGGAATGGCATTATGAGAAGGGATCCTAGAATCAAGTGCAATGTAAGAATAAAGACAAAAAGATAGCATTAAAACTCTGCTAGAGGCCAGGCGCAGTGGCTCACACCTGTAATCCTAGCACTCTGGGAGGTTGAGGTGGGAGGATTGCTCAAGGTCAGGTGTTAGAAATCAGCCCGAGCAAGAGCCCCCATCTCTACTAAAAATAGAAAGAAATTAATTGGCCAACTAAAAATATATAGAAAAAATTAGCCAGGCATGGTGGCGTGTGCTTGTAGCCTCAGCTACTTGGGAGGCTGAGGCAGAAGGATTGCTTGAGCCCAGGAGTTTGAGGTTGCTATGAGTTAGGCTGACACCATGGCACTCTAGCCTGGGCAACAGAGTAAGACTCTGTCTCAAAAAAAAAAAAAAAAAAAAAAAAAAAAAAAAAAAAGAAAAGAAAAGAAAGAAAAAGAAAAGACAAAAACAAATTCTGCTAGAACATGGGTCTTTATCAACATTCCCCAAATGCCTCTTTCTTGGCAATCACACAGATTACTGGCATGCAAAAAAGATCCAGCTGAAGGTCAGACTATGCAAACTGCACAGAAATATATGCCACAGAAAGGGAATGATACCAACTAAACATGACACTTCTGCATAGACAATATGAACTGGTACTGTTTTGGAAAAAAATATCTCTTACATCCTATTTAACCAGGCCTGGTTTTCTGGAGGAGATAACACTTTAAAGTAAAGAGAGGGGAAAATAAATTTGTCAGGGATGAAAACCAGGCCACACAGTATATGAATGAGAAGATACAGGAAAATTGGTTAGGATCTAAAAATTGCACCAAAATTATCAATATTAAAAAGAGATTACAAAAAGATAAACTAAACAAGATTTAAAAGTGAAGTATGTTTTTTTCCTCATAAACTGATGTATGACATCAACTAGCTCTCCATATGCGACATTAACAACATTCCATTTTATGGCTAGAGCGTACCCCTTTAGTCAAAAGCTCATACATTTATGTGTAGAATAAAAAGTATATGGCAAGAATAACAAAGTAAAACTAAGAAACAGATTAAGATGATAGCAGAAATTACAAAAGAGGAAATATTATACACGCTAGAAATAACAAATTTATCAAATATTCTTTGAGGCTTTTCTTTTCTTCATTTCTATACCCACCCTCAGGAGTGGACAGATAGACCAATTAATTAGATAAGCTACCGTGCTTCCCTGAAAATAAGACCTACCCAAAAAATAAGCCCTAGCAGGATTTCTAAGCATTTGTGCAATATAAGCCCTACCCGAAAATAAGACCTAGTGATGGGTGTGGCTATGCAGCATAGCTGTAAAATCCATGCATTTCGTCACGGAGCGGAAAGAAGACGAGCAGCCCTTCTCATCTGCCCCATGAGAGCTCTACTGCTCAACATGAAAGATTGGGGCCAATGGTTCTAAAGGAAAGAGAGTCACAAGAAATTCAGGATGGAATTCAGGGTTTGGAGAGTTATGATGACGTTCCAGAAGACGACGACTTAACTAATATTTGAATAAATGTAGATTGTTATACCGTATTAAAAAAAAAAAAAAACACTTCCCCTGAAAATAAGCCCTAGGGTGTCTTCTTGAGGAAAAATAAATATAAGACCCTGTCTTATTTTTGCAGAAAGATGGTATAAGATTGGCTTAACAAAGAGAAAAAGGTTAAAAATGCAAATATATAAGAACTCCTTTAAAAAGAAGATCTTAAGTGAAAAAACTGGCTACCTATAGCTATCTATAAATGGAACATTCCATTTTAGCCATTTCTAAGTCCCTATAAGGTAATCTAGAGAAATATCCAAATAGCCAAGGTAAAAACAGAAAGTCTTGACATAGTGATGCTATCAAAATAAGACATTTACAATATGGAGGGATGTGCACAAACCCACCGATACAGTTATTGAGAAGGTGGTATGGAGGGCCCTCATTTTCTACATTATACATGTCTATAATGTTTAAATGTTACATATTTTCATATTGTATCTAATCAGGGAATATAATATGTATGCCTAAAAGAGGACAGGATCCCAGACTAGTCTGTTTCCCCAGTGAAGTTCTCAAAACATTAAAGAATAGATCATTTCTATTCAATTAAAATGGTGCTGCCAAAAAGAAATGGGATGGCTTCTATGGTTCTTTTAGAAAACAGCAGAATCCTGATTTAAAATTTGACAAAGGGCAATATGCATACATATAACTTAAACATCAATCTCATTTTTGAATTAAAAACTGTAGAATATTTATAAAACCTAGGAGTATACAAAATACATTCAACACTATTATTAAAAGATAAATTTTACAACATTTTTGAAGACCACTTGGCCAACGTTAAAATTACTCAATTCATACTCACACTGCACAAATCCACACCTAGAATTTATCTTACAGATAAACTTGTTAAATATACACACACACACAATTTCACAAGATGCCAACTTGTGTGCATGAATCCATTTGTATTAAACAAAAAAATCCTCACAAAACTGTATAATATAAACTGTCATGAGCATGTAGGAATTTATTCCTAAATACTAAATTATACAATATTAGAAAATCATATTACATTAATTTCAGATTTGGGCATTTAATTGTCCACTCAACATCTCTACTTAGACTTAAAAGGCATCTCAGAGTTAACATGTTCAAACCTAAGCTCCTGCTCTTCCCCAACTTCTAGCTGCTCAGTCATAAATCCATGGACTTAGGATCACCTTAAACTCCCCTCTTTTAATCACAACCCCATATCCAAACATGAAATCCTTTTGGCTTCACTTTCTAAGTATATCTAGAATCCAATCACTTCATACCACCTCAACTATAATCAACCTGGCCCAAGTCATTATTTTTTCTCATATGGGTTTCTTCAATAGCCTTCTACTTGCATCCACTTCCAACTACTGTGTGTAATCAATGTAATCTTGTTTTAAAATCTCAATCACAGCTCATGCCAGTCTCATAACCTTTCAAATGACTTCTCATCTCATGACAATTAAAGCCAAAGTTTTTGCAATGGTTCACACAGGCCCTATATCACCTGTCACCTCTAACCCCTCTCTGACTTCATTTCCTTTTATTTCCTGCTACTCTCCTACTCTCCTACAGAGTAACTATCAGTTACTCTGGTCTCCCTGCTATATTTCTCCAATGTGGCAGGCAACCTTCCAGGTCATGGGCCTTTGTACTTGGCTCTTCCCCCACTAACTCCATGTTCATTCTCTCACCTCAGGTCTTTTTCTCCAAATTATCACCTTCTTAAAAAATAACTAATATTAAGAAATATACAGGCCAGGCATGATGGCTCAAGCCTGTAATCCTAGCACTCTGGGAGGCCACGGCGGGTGGATCATTTGAGCTCAGGAGTTCGAGACCAGCATGAGCAAGAGCAAGACTCCGTCTCTACTAAAAATAGAAATTAGCTGGACAACTAAAAATACATAGAAAAAATTAGCTTCACGTGGTGGCGCATGCCTGTCATCCCAGCTACTCGGGAGGCTCAGGCAGTAGGATCGTTTGAGCCCAGGAGTTTGAGGTTGCTGTGAGCTAGGCTTACGTCAGGGCACTATAGCCTGGGCAACAGGGAGAGACTCTGTCAAAAAAGAGAGAAGAAAAGGGAAGAGAAGGGAAGAGAAGGGAAGAGAAGGGAAGAGAAGGGAAGAGAAGGAAGGGAAGGAAGGGAAGGAAGGGAAGGAAGGGAAGGAAAGGAAGGAAAGGAAGGAAAGGAAGGAAGGAAGGAAGGAAGGAAGGAAGGAAGGAAGGAAGGAAGGAAGGAAGGAAGGAAGGAAGGAAGGAAGGAAGGACGGAAGGACGGACGGAAGGACGGACGACAGAAAGAGAAAGAAAAAGAAATACAAACAAAACAAGAGTCGATTTTTTATTGTAATAACAAAAAAATCCTGGAATAGGTTTAATAAGAAATTAAACACAAAGCTTAAAACATATTAATATTCCACCAATTAATCTAGAATCTTAAAATTAATAGATCTGCGGGGGGAAGGGAAGAAGAGGCAAACAATCTTCATACAACAGGAAGAATAAATGTGAGGGGATTGCTCCCTCCCGCCAAAAATTTCTGATAAGCAAAGGTAAAAGGGGGTGATATACCTTATCAAGTAATGGTAATTGAAACAATCTGCTCTTGGTTAAGGAGCAGAAAAATAGGCCAAAGTAGATACAAGAGTTCTCTGTTTAACTAAGGTGACATTTTAAAAGCAGTTTAAAAAAAAAAAAAAAGAGAGAGAGATGATTTTCTTTCTCCCAATAAATGGATCAGGGAAACCAAGAAGTCATTTAGAAAAAAGAAAATTAGATTCCAGCTTCACCCCCAAATACATTCAAAATACAGATTTAGGCCGGGCGTGGTGGCTCACGCCTGTAATCCTAGCACTCTGGGAGGCTGAGACGGGCAGATTGCTCGAGGTCAGGAGTTCAAAACCAGCCTAAGCAAGAGCGAGACCCCGTCTCTATTATAAGTAGAAAGAAATTAATTGGCCAACTAATATATATAGAAAAAATTAGCTGGGCATGGTGGCGCATGCCTGTAGTCCCAGCTACTCAGGAGACTGAGGCAGCAGGATTGCTTGAGCCCAGGAGTTTGAGGTTGCTGTGAGGTAGGCTCACGCCATGGCACTCACTCTAGCCGAGGCAACGAAGCAAGACTCTGTCTCAAAAAACAAAAAACAAAATACAGATTTAGACACAAAAACAAACATTACATTTGAATCTTTTCAAAAATTGTGAATACACAGTGATTAAAAATATGGGCTATGGAGCCAGACCTCCTATGTTTGAACCCTGACTCTGCTACTTACTGGCCATGTGACTTTAGACAAGTAACTACTGTCTTCATCTATAACAATGGCAGAGCACCTGATAGATTGTTTTGAGCATAAAATCACTTAGAACAGTATCTGGCTCTCAACTCTATCACTTTTATAAAATCATATGTAATATAGCCATTTTTATTTAAGGGCAGAGTTTGATGGTAAAACATTTACCATCAAATACACCAATTTCAAATTTTAGTTTGTTAATTTTGTGACCTTTTAAAAGTCATATGTCTTCCTCAAATTTACTCACTTGTTAAAAAAAAGATCAATAATACCAATTTCATTGTAAGAAAGGTAAAATGAGTTCATAACTGTTAAAACATTACACAAATGTTAGCTAAATTAGTATATGGCATGTTCTCAACAGCTTACATTTCTTTGCTATGAGGGGCCATCCTGTGCACTGTAGATAGCTAGCAGCATCTTTACCCTCATGGTGCACATACCACCCCACTCCCCTTTGTGACAACCAAAAATTACTACGGACATTGCCAACTGTCTCCTGTGAGGGCAAAATCATAATGGTCATCCCACCTAGAAAAATTCAAAGCACAAGCTCATATCTGAATAATTTAGTAATAAATTTTGGGGAAAAAAAAAACAAACACCACAGGACTTCTGCTTCTGGCCATGACATAGTAACAATGATCATCAAATTTGCCTTCTAGTCATAAATTGGAAAACAGGCAGTTTAAGACCAAAACAAATAGGATGGCTTCTACGATTACCCTGGTTTTTTTATCTGGAAGAACACTCTAGACTGCAGAACAGAGAGAAACATTAAAAGCAGAGCACAACAGTTTTGCTGAGTTGAGAAAACAAATACTTTTAAGAGTTCAGAGGCTAAGGTAACTGGAAATTGTAAGGCAGAATTCTCGAAAGGAGGAAGCTATACAGAAAAAGAGCTCCAGGAATCCTCATGAGACCCCCTTCGGTGTTTGGTGAATACTAAGGAGTGCACGTATAGGGTGAGACTCCATCAGGCCAGGCAAAGATCAACTGGGAAGCTGTAAGTTGAATGGTTTCCAGAGGTAACACAGGCTGGGAGGTTTTTTAACTGTGACCAGCCAAAGTTGTATGGAGCATTTAAGAAAGACCCCAGAAGATCCTGCTTTAGTTGTGGAACTAAACTATAGGCTACTTCTT
>VSMD01059146.1:0-46916 GCA_008750895.1 Mirza zaza
GGGGAAAGGATAAAACCTATTTTAAGGCTTTCATTCCTACTTGTTCAGGTAAACGGGGTAAGAAGACGACACCCCATCAGATGCACACAATTGTGCCTGCCTCCTTTGCTGCCCTAGCTCATGCTCTTAGAGCTTGACCAGTGACCTCACCAGACAGGCCTGGGCTGGCAGTGGTGATTAGAAATAATGCCAACTCCCCCAAAGTTAAGCATGCATGAACACAGCAAAGTGACCCCTCATTTCTGAGAGCACACTTGCACTTGTGCGCAAGTACGTAAGTTATACCAGCTGACTTTGCATTTTTTAAATGAAAATCCTGGTTTGCAGAATATGATAGGAAGGATTCCCAGATGCCTGAGACTTATCTGTTTGTTTGTTTCCTTCTAAAAATTATATTTGTGGAGTGCTTAGGATATGCTAGGCAATGTGCAAACTCTAATTCTCTCAAAACCCTTCTAAGGTTATAGTTTATTATTAACATTTTTTAGGTAATGAAATTGAGGCATGAAGAAAGCTCAGGGTCACAGAGTTAGCAAATGGCAGTCACAGGACTCAAACTCCAAAGGTTCAGCTCTCATACTCACTGATCTGCAATGCCTAGATAAGAAAAAATTACAAAGTTTATTTAATTCATATAACTGCTTACTTTTGGAAGAAAGCATTCTCTAGCAGCTTTAAACAGAAGGAATAGCAATGAACTAAGAACCACATTCTTCATACCAGGTCCCAGGGCCTTTAGTGAGCCAGTTGATGTGTGCATTAATGTTTCTGCTCTACCTTCGTATCTGATGACAAAGGAGTATCTGAAGGAGTTAGACAGCTAGACAAAGCTGGGTTCAAATCCTTCGCTACCACTGACAGGCTGTCATTTCTTAGCTAATTCATTTACCCTCTTTAAGCCTCAGTTTGCTTATCTGGGAATGATGGGAATGATGACAAGTCCACCCTTATAGTGCTATAAGGAAGATTAAATGAGAGAAGACGTGCACAGAGCTGAGCACAGACCTGAAGAAAACTGAATGCTTAATTAAATACCCAAAAAGTGGAAAAGCAAAAAGAAAGCGTTGCCAACCTCATGGGAAGTCATTATAAAAATTATCAACTTGAAAAATATCAGCTACAGTTCATCTGGACAGCGCCTTACACACAAAGTAACCTCAACTGCACATGTGGCTTTCCTGTGGAAAACACATGGCTAATTTTGGCCCCTGGACAAATTTCAAGGCAGACCACTGGATAACTCATGCATATCTTGAGACTTCCCACAAATACCATGAAAGGCAGCACAGCTGCCTCACAACATACTTAATCCCAGTCCAGATGGCCTGAGTCCTTTACATTCTCCCTTCTCTCTAAGTTTCCTTTCCACCCCCGCTTCTCCCTAAAGTTACGGAGCACACTTGGCATTGTGGCTTACAGCCTTGGCCAAAGTTAGGCTGGTCCCTCAGGGAGCTTCCCTGGAAATCCAGCTGGATCCCTTATTCCTTCCACGTCTTGTCCCTAATAAAGTGAGCTGGCTTTTCCTTCTCTGCCATTCGGAGGAAATTCTTCCACAAAGTTGAAGACGGGAATTTGGCTTGGTTGACATTTTTAAAAGTAAACAGCATTATTGTGAGCTATGGGTATATTTTGTCCACTCTTCTGCCAGGTTTTCTTGAAAGAAAATATTTTTGAAGGCCCTGTCTCCCTAAGTAAGATGAATTTAGACTTGAAGTAGAATAATCACACCTTGTGTTCGATTAAATTTTAGAGTTTTCAAGACATAATCATCCACATTTAGTTTCTTTGATCCTCATGCTAATTCTCTAAGTAGGGAGGTAACTTATTTTTAGAAATTTCATAGGTGAAATATACCTCTTTAGAAAATAGTTTTGCTCAATACTTTGGAAAAGTGTTGAGATTTTCCCCACTAATAAAAAAAAAACTGGAAAAACAGTAATAGTTCTGGTATTGTCCGGGTTGATTTTTTAGAGATGTCCTAGTTTTTTGGCTCTTGGCTTAAAGGAATTAAAAGTCCGGCAGGTGTGAGGGAGTGATGACAGACACTAGCATTACCACATAAGCAGCTTTTTAATTGCAGTCTTGTTAACATAGAATAGCAAGTGAAAGTATATTTCCTGAGGGGAAATGGATTTATCTCCATGGGTGGAGAAGACAGCTGGGGTCTTACTATACTTTTATTTTTATGTTTACACCTTATGATATGTTAAATGGTAGGTGGAATATTTATAACTTTCCTGGGAAAAGGGTAGAGAGTTTTTAGAACTAAGGGTATTTCTCAATTTTATTCGTATAGAGTAACTTCCAGGGGTTGCCATGACAATTGTAAGCTGCCTTGGCACTCATAGGTGTGATTTTTATCATGTTAATGTGTGTTAATGAGGAAAAGACCACCTTTGGATATGAGCTCTTAGGTTCTGTGCATGCTCCTGGTCAGGAAAGGTCCCTACCTGCGAGTTCCCGTCCTTGCTAGTTAGTTTCTAAATGTTTATTGGTGTCCTTGTTTTTTGTTCCCTTCCTTTTTTCCTGAGGTTAACATTGCCCACCTACACCTGTCCTTAACGGTATGGGCATGCATGAAAAAATATTCCACTAACATAAGTCAACCCTTCCTCTTCTACCAGAACTTTCATGTAATACTTTTCCTTAGGTTTTAACAAACTGTGTTGGTTGAGCTTTTTAAGGAGAAACTGAAACATTGTGGTTGGAGAACAGATATCCTGGTAGCAGAGTAGGTAATGGTTAGTCAACCCCAAGATTGCAAACTCCAAAAAGGTAGAAATGTCCATTTAATTAATCTTCACAGTTTCTAACACACTATGGCTGAGAACTCTGGTAGTGTTTTTCGTGGTGTTGTTTTAGAGCTGAAGTACATTATATAGCACCCATAGCAGAGACATATGCTTTCATCTGCACTTCTAGTTTCATATTTGGTTGTTTAATCAGGGACCTCCATCTTGATCAGAAATTCTAAGAAGAGGTTGAAACTAGATTCCTGGTGGAGAACGGAGACCCATAAATTTCAAACATGCTTGTGAAATGCAAAATCCTGTTCAATTAATACAAATATGTTAATTGTGGAAGAATCTGGTCTATGTGCATGGCCAGTTCTTAGTCCTTTGTGAAAAGGAAGAGAACATGGAAGCATCTCAAACAGGATGGTCGGTTCTCATCTATTAGAGCTGCCCAAGATGGAGAAAAGAAGCCAGATTAACCTCCCAACTGAATTAACCAAAAGGAAAAAAAAGCAAACAATACAAAATATATGAAACAACACTAGACATCAGGAAATGAAAGACAGTGATCCTGAGAGGAGGGGAACAAATGAAGTGAATCCTACAATTGCTCCAGCTTACTGCCTTGAGAGTGTTTTCAGGCCATGATATCACAGAGATGAGGAGACAGAGCTGAAAGCATAGGGCAACCAAGGTGCTAAAAGTTTGCAAGACAGAATACCAGAGAGGGGATAGCTGCACAGAGACTGCCCGTGAGATCTACAGAGGGTTTCCTGGATTATTCAGCAGAAAACTGATAGCACATGCATGTACTGGGAAAAGAACCATCGGGAAATAGTGCCGTTTGCTCCACAGGGCCTGGAAGAGTGCCTTTTCCCACCAGCAAGACTGGGAAAATCACAATTCAGACAGTAATAGGGAGAAAACCTTAGGAGGGTCTTGCCTCAGTAGTAGGAAATAATTAGCTCTAAAGGAAGCACTGCTCTGGACTCATCTAGCAAATGATAACAGCAAGACCCAAAAGGATCAAACTCTTTCCACATAATGTAACTGCCTCCCCTAACAAAGCGCATAATGTTTATAAGAATACAAATGTATCCCACACCCAACATGAAAATTTCACAATGTCTGGCATACAAAGAGACAGAAAGACACAATCTATAATGAAGAACATAATCATTCAAAACCAAACCAGAACTGACATAGATGTTAGAATTACTCAAGATACTAAAACAGTGATTGTAACTGCATTCCATATGGTTTAAGTAGACACATGAAAGATATAAACATAAGATTCAAATAGAATTTGTAGGGATAAAAACTATAATATCTAAGATGAACAATACACTAGAGAGAATTAATGGCAAATTAAATTTGGCAAAAGAAAGAAAATAGCGAACTTGAAAATGTAGCAATAGAAATATCCAAAATGAAACATAGAGAAAAAAGATTTTAAAAAATGAAAAGAGTATCAATGAGTTTCAATATCTTCTCCCAATAGTTGGTAGAAAAAGTGGATAGAAAATCAGCAGGAATATATAGTAGGCTTGAACAGCACTATCAACTAATTAATTGACATTTATAGAACACCCAACAGCAGAATACACATTCATTTCAAGGGCACATAAAACACTTACTAAGATAGAACATATTGTGGACTATAAAACAATGCTCAAAATTTTGAAGGATTCAATTCATACCAAGTATGTTCTGTGGCCAAAACAGAAATAAATTAAGCGTCAATAGCTGAAAGATCTTTGAAAAATCTGCAAGTATTTGGAAACTACATAAGTACTTTTAAATAATTCATGGTCAAAGAAGAAATCAAAAGGGGAATTAGAAAGTATTTTGCAATGAGTGAAAATGAAATCAATATATCAGAATTTGTGAGATTCCACTAAAGCAGTACTTAGGAGGACGTTAATAGCAATTAAATACTTATATTGGTAAAGAAGAAAGTTTTCAAATCAATGACTGCAATTTCCACCTTAAGAAACCAGAAAATGAAGAAAAAGTTAAACCCAAGGTAAACAGAAGAACGAAAATAATAAAATTAAAGTAGAACTCCATGAAATGGAATAGAAAAACAAAAGAGAATATCAATAAAACTAAAAGTTATTTCTTTGAGAATATCAATAAAATATTATATCGATAATAAAATAAAATATCGATAAACCTATAATCAAACTCACCAGGAAAAAAAAGAAACAAATTACCAACACCAGAAATTAGAGAGGAGACATTCTACAGATATTAAAAGAATAACCAGGGATTATCCTGAACAATTTTTTGCCTATAAATTAGCTTAAGTGAAATACACAAATTTCTTGCAATGCACCAATTACCAAGGTCCACTCAAGAAGAAATAAACAAAATAGCCCTCTACCTATTAATGAGATTGAATTTGTAGTGCAACTTACCCATAAAGAAGAAAACTCCAGACACGGATGATTTCACTGGTGAATTTCACAAAACATTTAAGGGAGAAATAATAACAATGCTACACAAACTCTTCTAGAAAATTAAAGCAGAGGGAATATCTCTCAACTCATCTTAAACTTTATTTTAATTTTTATGGTTACGTAATTATACATATTTATAGGGTACATGTGATAGTTTGATACAAGCATACAATGTGTAGTGATCAAATCCGGGTAACTGGGATATCTATGAATCGAATTGTGTTTACCAGAGCCTGGGAAGGCTAGTGGGGATGAGAAGATAAAGACGGGTTCATTAATGAGTACAAAAATACAGTTAGAAGGAATAAGATTTAGTGTTTAGTAGGACAATAGGGTGACTACAATTAACAATAATTTATTGTATATTTTTAAATAGCTAGAAAAGTAGATTTGGAATATTTCCAACTCATTTTTTGAGGTCTGATTACCCTGATGCCAAAACCAGACAAAGATATTGTAATGTCTTTTATATATGAGAGAGAAACTAAAGACCAACATTTCTTGTGAACATAGATGTAAAAATTTTAAACAAAATTTTAGCAAATCTAGTCAACAATAGATTAAAAAAAGATAATGTGAGGTTTATACCAGGAAGGCAGGATTCATTTGAACATTAAAAAATTATCTAATAGAGAATTTACTTCACTAATAACATTACCCACGGTGTTGGGGTTTTGGGGGGGTTGCATTCTATTTCAATATTAAGCTTTTGTAGTACTGATACAGGTTAATCAACTCATTTGTTGTGAGAAATAAAATAATAAATGTAAAAGCATCTAAAAAAGGGTTGAGCAGAAAGGGTTGATCAATAAATTTGTTGTAGTTATAAATATATTTTTTGCTTGATTAGGTTCACAAACAAACTTCTTCTTTCACAAAAGAACAAAACATCAGCCATCTACTTTCTGTCTTTCTGAGCTGGCATTTACTGTTGTGGCCTCACCAATCAGTCATCATTCCCATGATTGTGGACAGGTTTCATGATCTGTTAGGCTTAAAGCAGTGCTACATAAAATACTGGTCTGCAACAAGATAAGAAGCTTGCATCAGAATGTACATCGAGGCACTCTTTCCTTCATTAAGAAAGTCTTGCTACAAAAAATAAAATCAGCTGAACTAATCTGTGTGCTTAGTAATATAGTTGACTTACATCATGGAACACTCTCCTTACCTTGTCATGGACTGATAAACTAATTGTAGCCTGGCACTTTGAGTACCAAGTTCTTAAGAGTATGTCATTCCACAGTATTTATATTTTAAAGACAGCACTTGTTTATATTTGTTCTCATAACGTTATTTTATGGTGCATATTTCGAACATGTGTATAAAGGTATACGTGTTTGTGCCATTAATAAATGTAACTTTGACATCTATACTTCCTTTTGGGGTCACTACATGTATTAATAATTAAATCTCATGCAAAAATGTACCCCAAATTTTGTAACTATGTAGGGTGCACTAAAAATAGCTGTATATTTCTTGTCTTGCACATTAAAATAGCTTGAGGATAAATCAGTCCTTTCACAAAGATCTAAGATAGGGTGGCAAATAGATTTCTTGTCCTGTGGCAAAACACATCAAAAGGTAATGCCTCTCCCTGCACTATGTAGAGAAGGATGTGGAGAATGCATCTGGGAATGAGTACTGTGATTGATTAGTGTTGTCTGTCATGGGTATGGGAATGAAGCATGGGAACACCCCATGCCATGTATTTGCCATCCATGGCTAGGAGGTCCAAGTTTATCCTTCTATTGAAAAGAATGACTTGAGTTATTCTGTTGCAGGACATGAAAATCATGGCAGAAAAGAAGAACCAGGCCTTACTAATGGACCCAGAGATGCCTCTCTTCAAGAATATTACATGGATGTGGCTTTCCTCATAGATGCTTCCCAAAGAGTAGGAAGTGATGAGTTTAAGGAAGTGAAAGCTTTTGTAACCTCAGTGCTTGATTACTTCCACATCACTCCAGATCCACTGACCTCCACCTTGGGAGACAGAGTGGCTGTCCTGAGCTACTCTCCCCCAGGCTATGTGCCCAATGGTGAAGAATGCCCCGTCTACCTGGAATTTGATCTGGTTACATATAACAGCATACATCAAATGAAACGTCATCTCCAAGGCTCTCTTCGGCAGCTCAACGGAGATGTTTTTATTGGCCATGCCCTGCAGTGGACACTTGACAATGTCTTCGTAGGAACCCCCAATCTCAGAAAAAACAAAGTTATCTTTGTGATTTCTGCTGGCGAAACAAACCCATTAGACAAGGAAGTCTTAAGAAATGTATCTCTGAGAGCCAAGTGTCAAGGCTACTCCATATTTGTGTTTTCCTTTGGTCCCACATACAATGACAAGGAATTAGAAGAATTAGCCAGCCACCCCCTGGATCATCATTTAGTCCAGCTTGGCCGAACCCACAAGCCAGATTGGGACTATATCATCAAGTTTGTCAGGCCATTTGTCCATTTAATTAGGCGTAAGTCGTCAAAATTTTTCTGTTGCTTTTGCAATAGATTTAATGTCTCTGTGTATAATCCAACAGCAGACTTAGTGAAATAATCCTCACTTCAGCTAACAGTGGTGGGGTGTGAGTAGGAGACAGTGAAAATTCTCAGGAAAATCCCACATCTTTTTGACCCTGAGCCTTGCTGCTGCACTGCCAAAGTATTTGCCAGGAAATCCTCCAATGGGTGAAAAGATAGAAACACTAATGTGTGAGTGTTTACGATGTGCAAAGTTGTTTAATGGATGCTATCATTTAATCTTCAATACAGCCCTCAAAGGAAAGTATTTATATCCCCATTTTACAAGTGAAAAAACTGAGGTTCGGAAATGTTAAATAAATTGCTCAAAAGCTCACACATCGTAATTGGTAAATTCTAGATGCAGCCACACATATTCTGACCCCAGAGGTATGCTCTTGTCCATCACATTATACTTCAATTACTAAACCCTTAACAAGGTGCACTGCTGTAATAAATAATATCCCCTGACACCACCCTGCACCTGCTCCAAGGACTTCTATTTTGTCTTGTCATTATAAATTAACCTTGGTTCTGACTTGAATTCTTATTAGCCATAGGTGCAAATTTCTTCTATAGTCTCTATCCCAGGCAGCTGGTTCTGGCACAGCCACACAAGGATTTTTAGCAGCATCTTTACACACCTAGGGGCTTTGAGAGTGGCTGCCCTAGCCACTGACCATGTGTTGTAGTTTTTTGTTTTTGTTTTTGTTTTTTTTGAAACAGAGTCTCACTCTGTTGCCCTGAGTAGAGTGCCGTGACATCAGCCTAGCTCACACAACCTCAGACTCCTGGGCTCAAGCGATCCTCCTGTCTCAGCCTCCTGAGTAGCTGGGACTATAGGCATGTGCCCCATGATTCCTGGCTAATTTTTAATAGAGACAGGGTCCCACTCTTGCTCAGGCTGGTCTCAAACTCCTGAACTCAAGTGATCCTCCCACTTCAGCCTCTCAGAGAGCTAAGATTACAGGTGTGAGCCACCTCATCCAGCCCATGTGTTGTTATTGTAGACATGGATATAATAGCACACACAAGACCTTGTAGCATCAAACAAGTCCTGGCCTGTGCTGGAATTAGGAATGTGGTAAAGGCCACATGAATGGTTCTCTGCAGCTCCTGCAAATCACAGGGATGCAGGTTTTCTGGCACACAGAAAGCCCCAGGCTTTATATAGTCCTCAGGAATCTTAGAATTTAGGAGTTATATTTAGTAGCAGGCAAAAAATTGTGCCTTTCTCCCAAGCCCAGGATAAATAAGACAGACAATTTTGATAGCTAATAGAATCTTGTAGAAAGATCATAGGGAGAGAAACAAATGATAGGAGGGATTTAGAGATGTCCTTGAATTATATCATAAGCTTGTGACATGCAGAGCATGGAAATTATTTACTGTTACTGCTATATCTCATTGACTTTGCCAACAACAAGGAATTTCAGTGCCAGAGTGTGCTTACTTTGCTGAGTCCCTTATAAAATTAATTTGTTCTTGAAAACACTGCCAACCACAGGAAAAGATGAACTGACTTTGGATGATGGACAGAATGTGGAAGGGTAAAATTAAGACTAACCAGCCCACTCTCTCTCCAGGTGCCATCAACAAATATCCCACCAAAGATCTGAGAGCCACATGTGTTAACATCACCTCTCCCAACCCAGAGAACGTTGGCACAGAAAACACTGTATTGTGAGTTGAGAAATTCAGAGTTTGGGCAACACACTACAACTGGAAACAGTCCTTAAGAACCTAATTTGAAATTAGTGGCATTTTAGTTTTCAAGATGCAAGTTTGGGGGAGGGAGCGTATGTGTAGTGTGTGTTTTAAATGCTACTTTTTGTGATGACAGCACAGGTATGGAGTTAATAGCAGGTAGAACATGACCTATATTGGAAAGAACCATGTTTCTATTTCTATTGTTTCTACTGAAAAAAGAAAAGCTTATTATTAGGAACCACATAACAGGACTCTAATATTGGATGCTGCCAAAACAGAAAACTTATAATATCAAAGATTTGATGTGACAGTTTTAGAGCAGAAGAAAGACATAAACAAAACAAAACATTTGCCATTTAGAAAACAAAGCACATATGAAGACTGGCAAGAAGGATTCTTTCAAGTTTGATTTTGTGAAGTACCACACCAATAGTCAATAAAAATTTAGTGATGAAAATCATATTTGTTTGGAATCCTAAACTGCTGAGATAAATGAATGTCAATTTCCCTTGAGAATATTATAAAATTTCCCTTGAGTCAAATTTCATTCACAAACTGCTTTTGGACTATTCCAATCACATGCATAAAATTAATTCCTCTCATATTATCTGGCTGTATTTACATTTAATCCCGTAAGGGATCTGGCTAACTAATTTTTCATCTCTCTTCTTCCTTACTATAGACTTATTCCTGAGGTATATGAAATAAAGACAGAAAACAGTGAGCTGTTTGGTGAAATTGGTTCCCAGGAGCAATATTTCCTTGTATTAGGGAACAATCATAGTAGTGATTCTGAGACGGCTACTGATTTGATGCAGAAGTTATACAAGCTCTTTTCAGCTGTGGAATTGATGATGAAAGACAAGGAAGAGGTACATTCCGAAGAAATTACGGCTCCAGTGAATGATAAACAACAAGGAACAAAAGGTAATCTTGAGTACCATAGTACCATAGAGTACAATAGGTCATGAGTGGGCAGAAGCCCTGCACTCTTGTGCAGAGTGTGGGTGAGGTGGAACTGTTCAAGGAGCCTCCAGGGTTTGAACACTTGAGGTCTGCTTTCTCCCTTAGCAACCAGGGCTTTCTTGGTGTGCAACATAGGCCCCCAGCTGAGCCCTAGCCTCAGTGGGTCCTGGAGAGGACAAGGTACCTGTGGTCCTGAGATCTGTGTGAAGGCTGAAGGCAGCTTCGTAGGCTGGGTGGGGAAATGGTCATGGACCTATAACTAAAAATAAAATAGCACATGCAGAACAGGGAGCTATTGTAGGCTCTAGGATGGCAATTTACACTCCTTGCTGTGTACTGAAATCATGTGGGAAATCATGCTAAAATAAATATTCCTGGATATCTACTAAAGCTGAAAATATACATAGCCAATGACCCAGAGATTTTACTTCATTGTATATACTCAATAGAAATATATATATTCACTAAAAGTCATGTTCTAGAATGTTCATAACAGTGCCATTTATAATGGGAACAAAAATGCCCAACAGAAGAATTGAGAAATAAATCTGGGATATGGGTGTGTGTGTATAGGGACCCTCTAATTGTAACTTTGGGACCTGCATAAGTCCAGGCTCTCCCCTAATCTGTACATAGATGGTAAAGACCCCAGGCAGAATAGTGAAAGCTCTGGAAACTAAGCTGTGACTATTGCCCACAGACAGGCAGACAGCACTTGCATTCTGAACCTAAATGGGTTGATTTAACAACAAAAAATAAAACAAACAAACAACAAAAAATAAAATTCTACAGAGAATTATAATAGCAGTTAGAGTCTACACAATATAATTCATAATGTTCAAGGTACAATCCTAAATTATGCAACTTAGAACTAGGAGATGCAAACAATTCTCAAAGAAAAGGACAGTTAACAGATGCCAACCTCCTGTTGACTTTAATGTTGCAATGTTGCAACTTTCAGACAGAGACTATGCTCTATGAGGTAAAGGTAAACAACTTGAAGTAAATGGAAACATACACATTCTCAAAAGAGAAATAAAGAATATAAAAAAGAACTAAAAGGAAACTTTAGGAGTAAAAAATACAATGTCTAAAATTAAAAATTCACTAGATGGTCTCAATAACAGAGTGACAATGACAGAGGAAAGAGTCAGTGAACTTGAAGAAAGATTAATTATACAAATTGAAGAGAAAAAATAGATTGAGAAAAAAATGAACAGAGCCGTGGAGATGTGTGGAATAGTATCAAAAGGTCTAACATTTGTTTCATTGGAATTTCATTTGTAAAGTAGAAAGAGATTCATGCAGGAGAAAGAATTGAGGAAGTAATGACCAAAAATTTCCCCAAATTAGTAAAAGATATAAATTTAAATATTTTAAAAGCTCAAAGAAAATCCTACTCAGACACATCAAACTGCTGAAAACCAAGGAAAAGAAAAAAATTTTGAAGCAGCTAAAGAAAAACTGTTACAATATAAGGAAATGACTGTTCAAATGACTAGATTTCTTATCAGAAACTATGGAGCCCAGAAAACAGTGGAACAACATTTTATTTAAGTGCTGAAAGAGAAGAACTGTGAACACACAATTTTATATTCAGTGAAAACATCCCTTTGGAATGAAGGCAAAATGAAGACATTCTCAGTTGAAGGAAAACTAAGAGAACTTGTTGCCAGCAGGCCTATTCTAAAGGGAAAACATGATGTGACAACCAGGGAGTTGTAGTGAGGCCAAATGACTGGTGACTGGACGGGTGGGAGACATAATGGAGAGGCGAAATTGAGGAAGGGACACAAATGAGAAATCATGTAGGTGACTGAAAAGGGAGGCTGACTGAGTAAGAGAAAGGGGCAGGTATCAGACATAGCTTGCCCATGCAAAGAACTGTACTGTTTATAAAGTAAATTCGTAAACATGATCTCATTGGATGCCCTCCAAAACCCCATAGGGAGATGAAATTAATATCCCTAGTATGCAGATGGAGAAACTGAGGCTCAGAGGTTTAGTGCCTTGCTGAGACTTGACTCAGGTTAGTAACTTCTGATTCAATATATTTTCCCAACATTAAGGAAGGAATTAGGGGTAGATCAGAGATAGAGAAGGTGGCCTTAAGAGCGGGTCTATTAGTCTGCTTGGGCTGCCATAACAAATATTATAAACTGGGTGGCTTAAACAACAGTAATTTGTTTTCTCAAAGTTGTGGAAGCCATAAGTCCAAGATCAAGGTGCTAACCCATACACTTCCTGAAGATGGCTCTCTTCCTGGCTTGTAGATGACTGCCTCCTTTCTCTGTCCTCACATGGTGGGGAGAAGGTCCTGGTGTCTTTTCCTCTTTTTATAAGGGTATTGGTTCTATAGGATCAGGGCTCTACCTGTGGGACTTCATTTAACTTTAATTACCTCCCTATCTCTAATACAGTCATCTGGAGGTCAGCATCTCAACATATGAATAGGGGAGGGGAGGGAAGGGAAACAATTCAGTTCATAGAAGGGGATATAATTAATAATATAATTTATAGGGAAAGAACCCTATAATGGTTCAATGGTTCCCAATCCTGTTTATACATTAGAATTGTCCAGATATTTTTTGAAAAGTCCGAAGTCCAGCCTACATCCCATATCAATTCAATCACATTCTCTAGGGATGAGACACATACATTGGTTTTTTATTCAGCTCTCAGGTGATTTCAGTGTGCATTCAAGTTTGGAAAACATTGGTATAAATCCTGATTAAGTCAATCCTGTTAGATATGCCAAGGTGGTTTGCTGCTGAAAATGATAAGGTGCCTAGAACCAAAAGGATTATCATCAAGTGAGCATTACCAATACCTTTCTTGTTTATTATCATTCTTCATAATTTCTTTTCCCCAAAAGTGTTTTGTATTTTTCTATTGTAAGTATATTTCATACATATAGAAATAGATGATATCTTTAATCCTTTTCCTCAGTGATCTCTTGCCAGCACCTTGGTTTGGTGACATTTGGCAAGCTCTATTCCATGAAGCCAGTCGGAGTCTCTTCAGAAAATATTCATTTGACTTTTTTCTTGGAATGATAGAAGCTTAGAATTTGAAAACTGGAATGATTTGGAAATCACTGAGCTGTACTGTAGCTATTTACAGATAAGGAAATGGAAGCTACAGATATTTGAAGTGTCTTGCTTAAGAATATTCACAACACTTAATTCAATACTTTTTGTCATAATGCCTCATACTCAATAATTATGTTTATATAATGTAAGTTCACCTTAAAGTTAGGCTATGAAACGGAATTCATAAAACCTATCTCGGAATTATTGAAAAGTTGGAGATGATACATACAAAGCTTGAAGTATACATTATGCCTGGTATATAATCCCTATATGAATTAAGTTTGGTAATATGTTTGACAATTAAAAGTAAAAAATCTAGGCTGTGCATAATGGCTCATGCCTGTAATCCTAGCACTCTGGGAGCCAAGGTGGGAGAACTGCTTGAGGCCAGGAGTTCAAGACCATCCTAAGCAAGAGCAAGACCCTGTCTCTACAAAATAAAGAAAAATTAGCTGGGCATGGTGGCACCTGCCTGTAGTCCCAGCTATGCAGGAGGCTGAAACAGGAGAATTTCTGCAGCCCAGGAGTTCGAGGTTGCTGTGAGATACAATGATACCACTGCATTCCAGCCTGGGTGACAGAACGAGACTCTGTCTCAAAATAAATAAATAAAGTAAAAATTCATCGTGTAGTATTATCAACCTTTATTTTGCTTTGCTCATCTCATTTTCCTGAAGAGAGTGGGCTTTTTTTTTTAACCTGTCCAGTTTTCTGATATTTACATTCTATACATCTACGTAAAGGACAAATTTTATGTGATAATGTACATTTGCAATATTTTAATGTAGACTTTTAAAAAGCATAACTATATTCTTTTTCCCTTTATGCCAACCCAGGGCTTGTTTCTTAGTCTTTATTTTTCCAACATAAAATATAGTATTTCTCAAAGTTTGGTCCCTGGAGCAGCAATATCAGTATCATCAGGGAACCTGTTAGAAATGCAGATTCTTGGATTCCACCTCAGATGTACTGAATCAGAAACTCTAGAGGTGGAGCCCTCCAGGTGATTCTGATACAGGCTAAAATTTAAGAACCACTAACCTAGTGTTATAGATATTGAGCCTAAATCAACCTTCTTTAATAGGTGTCCTTTCACTGGATATTGGGTTAATAGTCATTGTCTTTTCTGTCCTACACATGTTTCTGTTAAGGAAGTGTGTTGCTAGAAAGGAGGTATTTGAACTCATATTTGGAATGTTCTCAATTCAGACATATTATAGAATAAGCATAATATGAGTGATGATAAATTTCATTTAGTAATCTGAACCTGTTCCATTTCCCAACTATCATCAGAGGATGTATGTTTCCTGAGTAAGAACTCCATGAGAACAAAGCAAAGGGTGTATTGGAGAAATATCAATGGAGAGTGCTATAGTCCGAATGTTTGCGTCCTCTCAAAATTCATATGTTGATATCCTGCAAGATGACGATATTATACGGTGGGACCTTTGAGGGGTGATTAGGTCATGGAGGTGGTGATTAGTGCACTTATAAAAGAGGACCCAGAAAGACTCCTCTTCCCCTCCACTATGTGAGGACACAGTGACAAGGTGCCATGTATGAACCAGAAAGTGGGCCTGCACCAAGTGTTGACTCTGCCAGCACCTTGATCTTAGACTTGCCAGCCTCCAGAACCATGAGAAATAAATTATTGTTGTTTATAGGCCACCCACGTTACAGTAGTTTGTTAACATCCTGAGCAGACTAAAACAAAGCAAGCATTCTTTCATCAGGTATACAAACAAACAAACAAACAAAATCCACAAACTGTGGCACTATGGCAAGAGCCATTTAGCTATCTTGGAATAGGATCATAAGATGTCACCATAGGAACCCTTAATAACATAGTTACTTTAATTGAAAGATGAGATTAGACTCTAAGGCAGAGGCTTGTTGGTTTTACAATAAAGACTAGTTCTTCCAGTTAGGATATATAGGGGAAATTTCCCATAAAGTGAATGAGCAATGAAGCTTCAAAATTCTGAAGAAAAAACATATTAAAATACAAAACCGATTATTTAAAAATCTGTCATGTGCTTAATTTAGCAATGTTAAACTTTTCTAACCATATTTTAGTTTTTCAAGTTAAATACTATGCCTCTAAGTGAGAGAGTAACAGGTTATAGCTAATAGCCATCTGGTAAGTTTGTGAAGCAATTTTTGGGTAAATTTTCCAGAAATGAGAAAATATCATCAAATGACTGGGTTAATGATTCTTTTGTAAAACCTTTTGAAATAATACTGGGTCATTTCTGGGCCATATTACTCAAAAAAGAATTCAAAGAATTATTTGACATTGCTATGATAAAACTCCTTCAAAATCCATCTGTGTAAACAAAATGTATTAGTGTTTGTATCTATAACAATAAGTAATAATTCTATCAATTATGATATTAAACTTTGCTTCACCCTAACAATAAATAGTAATAAGTAAAAATAATAGTAAAAACTATCCATCACATTAATACGTGCATTTCCAATAAAAATGTTTATTTTTTTTCTTGGTAAAATTACTAAAATTTAAATATATATGCTATTTTGATAAATTCTAATGATAATCCATCTAGAAAAAAATTTTAACATATAGAAGCTTATAGTCATAGGAAATAAAAAATACACTTATTTTCTTCTGCAGAGAATTATGATTAGGCAAACAATAAAAGATTTTAAAGTATATACATAGAGTTAGAATGAATTTCTATGGCAGAAATGGAATGGAAATACAAGATTAAGGAGAGAAACAAAGACTATAAAATATCTGACTTTTAAATATGAGCTTGTTTACTTATATTCTAAATGGGTAATGGTGGACTCCACTAGGTAAGTTAAAAGAGAAATGTCAGTTTTTATACTATTTCACAAATTACATCCTTTTTAGCTGCTTACACTCATAATGAAAAAAATTATTTGTTAACTTTAAAACGTGCAAGGCAAAAAGTATCTGATTTTTTTTTCCTTTTGAGGTGGGTACTTAAGCAAAGTTGTCTAAAGACCACTAGGCTGGAGGCTCTCTAAGATGCTGTCTTAGGCCAGCTTCCCCTAAAGCCAACCGCGAGTTGAGAATTTGTGTGCATGTGATTTATTGAGGAGGTGGGTACAAAAGAACCAGCAAGGGAATGGAGGAAGCCAGACGGGGAAGAAGTAGAAGCCAAACAATGGTGTCATCTCAGGCAGAATCCCACAGAGGGCAGCTTAAGCCTGATCCTTCAAGGGGACTCAGGCGTCTAAGTTAGGCTGTCCAGAGGCAAGAAAGCTGTACTTTTTTACATCCTGCTAGATTAGATGGGTTCTGGGCAGTGCCCTGGTATTGTGTAGTGTACCTCTTTGTTCAAGTGCCTATTTAATAATACTAGCCCCTAGATTTGCTAAGCATGGAATTTCAAATCACGAATGTACCAATGTTGTCACTGGAAGGAGCATGTTTGTAGTTCTACTTAAAAGTGGCTCATTTATATCTATTATCATACCATCTTGAATTGCACTTTTATTTTGACTATCGAAGATGACAAAAACTACTTGTATTTGTTTCATGTGTGGCATATAAAGCAGTGGCTTCTAGAGGCAACATTTTAAACAAAACAGTGACATTAAAAGCAATGCAATTTTTTATGTTTTGCAGACAGTAAAGACAAAAGATGATCATAGCAGAAAAGAAGAAAGCTCCATTGACGTGTACAATTCCACGTGATTCTAACCAGAAATTATAAACCATATATCACAGGTGGAGTGGTAAATGGCAGGAATTTTTCATGAAAACAATTGGCTAATAGCATGCTAAATTTGCTCTCCTCAAATCTGAGGGGAAGAGTTTTCTGAGTGAAGATATCCATGAAGAGACCTGAGAAACTGGAAATGATTTCATTTCTCCTGAGACCTGGGAAAACTGACCTGGAAAAGTTAACTGAATCTTCTTTGATAGCTCTACAGAGTTCAGACATCAATTTTGATGATGTATCTGCCTAGGAAGGCTTTTGTCATGATTTTCATCACGTCTATATCTCAGATTGGACTCTTGAGTAAAAAGCATTTAGCATTAGAGTTTCTTAAGAATGTCTTCTACCTGTTCTTAGAACTAGACACTCATACCCATGTCCTCATTTCTAGTATGACCCTAATACTGCATCTAGCACCGATTGCTCTGTAAAACCACCTGTCAGGCTGCTACCACACCAAGTCAATGTTATCCCCTTTACCAGGGCATTTACAAAAGAATAGAATTGGTGAAAAGAAAAAAATGAGAAGAGGCTAATTTTACAAACCACTATTTTGTGCTTTGATCATGTGCTTTACGTTTTAGCATGCTTCACTTTGTGTATATCAGATTGTTGCTGCAATAAAAAAAAAATACGGAAGACTGTAAATACATTGTATGACCAGAGATGTTCTTGGGAATTACAATGTAGCAAGAGACAATTTCTAAAATAGAAACAAGTCTGACCTGGAAGTCTGTTCTGTTCATTTTTAACTGTAGTCTAACAGACCTATTAGAACACCAGTATAGGACTCAACATATTTGGAACATTTACATAAAATGTAAAATTAGCCAACAGTGAATTACTTTTAAAACTCATTCCTACTATAAAATATATACATGAAATGGAATTTAACATGTACTTCCTAAATCTATTAAACCTTTAAAAACATTATTCAATTTGGTTAAGGCAACAAGTAATTACCAAGTCAACAAACATCTATTGTATAAAAAATAAAATGACTATGTTAATGGGATAATACTATAGACTCCAGGCATCCTCAAACTACGGCCCGAGGGCCACATGCAGCCTGCCAAGGACATTTATCCGGCCCGCCCGGTGTTTTTGCCACCGCTGCCAGTCCTGCTTAGCAGCCGACTCATCCCAGGCCCACAGTGCGCATGTGTGGAATGTGCACCACACTCTCCAACGGCCCTCCAATGGTCTGAGGGACAGTGAACTGGCCCCCTGTTTAAAAAGAGGACCCTGTTTGAGGACCCCTGCAGACAATTTTGAACTTTTTCCATATAATTTCCTTTAACATTACTGTTATTTTTACAATTTAAAAATAATACAATCAACTAATTCTAAGTTGTCAAAAATTTTAAAGTAGCCATTTATTGCTCTCTGGAAAGTTCTAAAGTAAATGCTACTCATTTAATAAAGTTCTGTTGTTTCCTAAGAACCCTGATGTGTGTAGGCGTATATATGTGTGTGTCTGTGTGTGTGTATGAAGAATACATCAGACCCTTGAATCTGAAAGCGACACGGTTATCAAGAATGTAAAGTCTCAGAAACTCACCCTCTGCCTGATAGGAGTGTGAATTGTTACAACTTTGAACAGCATTTTAGCATTATTTAGTTAGATTGATGATGCACATATCCTAAAACCCAGCAATCCCACTACCAGCTCTATATAGCTATGTGCAGGAAGCTCTCACACATATGTATACCAGAAACCAAATACGAACACGTTTGTTGCAGCAGTGTGTGTTTTAGCAAAGAGTTGAAACCAACCTGAATGTCCTAATGTGGTCTGTTCCTACAATGGAATACGAGACAGCAATTAAGTTGATAACTGGAGCTGTATCTATAAAGATGGGTAAATCTCAAAGATAACCTTAAACCAGAAAGAGTTGCAGAAGGATACATTATGACAGCATTTATACATTTTAAAACCTGACAAGCGATACCACATATTGTTTATGAATACTACTGATAATGGTAGTAAAAACGTACAGGCATTTGGGGGTAACAAACACCAAATTCAAAGCCATGGTTATCCTTCAGGGGGAAGAGGCAAAATGGGGGTGCAATTGTCATGGTAATGTTTTGTTTCTTAAGCTGAGTGAAGGACAAATAAGCATTCCTTATATTTAAACATTTTTAGATGCCTGACATTTCATAATTTAAAAGAGTAAATTAACTCACAAAAATGCAAAATTCAAGTACATCCTTATGCTACATCCAGGACCATGTTAGTAATTGTAAGGAATTTTAAAAAATAGATAACTTTCCTTGCCCTTGAGGAGTTTGCATTAAGTCAAGGTCACTAGAGTTAGAAAACATTCTAAAGTAATGGCTCTCTTTGCACATTGAGCACCAGGAAAAGTTGTCCCCTTCACTGATTTTGATCAATTTGATAATTTTGGTCAATTTATAAAATTAATTTACATTATTACTAAGTGCACATTCACTTTTGATGGGAATTTTATGTCCAAGTGGTCATTTGAGGTTGTAGAGAGCATAGCACAATTTGATGCATATGAAAGCTAAGACATGATACCAAGTGACATTGTTCCACTAGAGGAACAATTACACTGTACGTATAAGGAACTCTTAAATAAGTGTATTTTGGGCACATTCAAGCCAAAAATATAATACCTGAACATGTGCTGTGGGCACAAAAAGTCAAGAACCAACAGCAGAGACTGACCATAGGATGACAAAAATACAGCGCATGAATTCAGTCAGGCTGCTAAATACAGCCAGTAATTCCTTTAGAAATCAATGAAGGGAAAAATCACTTCAAATTTCAACAACTGGATTTCAACAATTCAAATCACTTCAAGGAATAAATAGGATTCACACCAGGTCCCTAATTAAAGTCCATAATGCTTTCTCCTTCCAGTTCCTTTATGATATCAGTGGAAACTCCTCCCATGCCTTAGAAGGAGTTTCTAAAGGTCAGTTTCTAATCTGATCTTTGCTCATCTTTCCAGCCCAATCTCTTCCCACTGCAAGGAACTTCTTCCCCTCCCTACCTCCTGTTCATTCTTCCATACTGGCTCTCACCTGCATAGGAACACCTTCCATAAACTTCCCCCAAATGGGCAAACTAACCACTGTATGTTCTCCACGTACCTGGGTCTCTCCCTCTGGGCCCTCGTTAGGGAGGGTTATAATGGTCTATTCATTTGTCTCTGCTCCCAGGAGGCACTGAAGTGAGCATCTCTGTCTTATTCATCACTGTTCCCCTAGTACCCAGGATACTGCCTGGCACTTAAAAGGCGAACACTAAAGATTTGATGAATGAATGATCAAACTCACCTTGAAGGATAAATATGGTTTGGTTTAATGGCAAGGAGAGGCATTGGCATAAGCAATGACAAGAAAACAAAAGCGAGGAAGAGCTGTGTGTCTGTGCAGAGGGAAGTGGGGAAACTGGCTTATACAGAGGCCAGTGTGACCGGACATCTGAGACCATGGCAAGTGTGATGAGTTGCTGAAGAGCCCACAGATTACTGGGCCAGAGTTCCGATTGAGTAGGTCTGGGTGGGGCCTGAGAATTTGCATTTCTAACAAGTTCCCCAGCGCTGCTACTGCTGCCCAGACTTTGAGAACCACTTTTCTCATGTGGCCCGCACTCCCCGTTCCAGGGTGTCCGGCTGGCTGTGGCTGTTTCCTGGTCACTCATTGCTGCAGCAGGGCTATGTCAGTGTTTCGGTGACTCTTGCAGGAGCTCCATTACATAAAATAGCAAATATACTTTAAAGAGTCTTGGACCATTCCATAGCATCCAATCTATTTGAATATGGGGAGACCTACAATCAAAATTGTGTGCCCTCAAAAGGAACCATAGGATGTGTGTAAGGCACTCATTTTTCCAGAGGTTCTGTGCAGACATGACCCATAGCTGAGCCCCTGCAACCTCATGTGACATGAGACAATGCATTGTACAACAGCTGGTCAGAATTACAGATGACTAAGAATCCTGTGATATGTCTGGAAACCTTTAGTTGACGTTTTAAATCTGATTCCTACATTTTATCTGAGTGTGGTAGTGGGGGTGAAAATTTGAATAGTCGTAGTTAGAAGTTTATGCAGCTTCTATCTGTTTCCCTAAATTGAAACCTCTTTCCCTCTCTCTAGAGTAATCTATCTAGACTTCCAGAGCACCTCTCCTCTTCCTAGAATATAAGAGATCCACCCCCAGCATCTTTGGACTAAACTTCTTCCCTAGCTCTCCATTGTCCACCTTGACAAACCTAGATCCTCTCACCTTGTAGAACACAGGACCTTAACAGGGGTTCAATACTTATTTATCTTCATGTGGGAAAGGATGAATGAGTAAGCCCAATCCTGCTGAGCCTGGATAATATCCTCCCTCTCTTCTTCTTCCCAGCTTTACTTCCCAAACTGAATTTGGATTCTGTGTTGAGAAAAAGTCCTGTAACAAGCAGAAGTTGTCCTCCATATAAATGCTGCTGATAAGAACGTTCTTACCTCCTATGACGGGGACAATAGCTGTGCAGAGGACTGGCTCACAAGAGGCCTGTTTGTAATCTCTTTCAAAAGAATCGATAAGACTCCAGCATTATGGAGATTATGAGAATAGACTAGTAAACAGCACAAATCATCTTCTGTCCTCTCAGTTACTAGCACTTATGCAAAACAAAACATGTTTTTTCTAGCATGGCATAAATCATTTCATGACTTAGGCCACAATCCTAGCCACTCAAAGTGTAGCTGGTGGCCTTGAACCAGTAACATCAGAGTCACCTGGGAGCTTGTTGGAAATGCAGAATCTCTGGGCTTTGCCCCAAGTCTACTAGATCAGAATCTGCATTATAACAAGATTCATATGCACATCTAAGTTTGCGAATTTATTTGCTTGAGAATTTATTTGCCCTAGAATTTATTTGCTTGAAGATCTGCAAATGATTAGATGCATTTTGCAGATTTTCTGTTCAGCATGGCATGGTATATTAAACACCTACCAGGTAGCATGCATTGTGCCAGAGGCAGGGAATATAAAGATAAATGAAAGGTGGCATATGCCTTGAGCTGATAGTCTAGCTGGAAAGACTGACACACAAAGAGATCATTTCAATTTAATGTGGTGGTGCCAAGAGTCAGGGAATGCTGTGGGAATATGGAGAAGGACTCCTTGGCCCAGACTGGGGACCCAGCAAGGGTTTCTTCAAGGAGAGGTCCCTCGATCGGAATAAAAATGATTTGATACAACTTAGTGAGGCAAAAATTGAGTAGGCAATCCAGCAGAAAAGAGGAGTCTCTCCTGGCTCTTTGTCCTTTCGTAGGTTTTTGTTTAAACCATAAGCACATTGTGTTCATGGGTAAAAGGGAATGACTATATGGACCCCGTATTGCTAAAGCTGAGTCAAGGAGGATAGACAGGTAGCCCAGACCAGCCACGGAGGGCCCTGTGCACCATGCTGAAGAGTTTAGACTCCATTCTGGAGGCACAGGGGTGCCGCCAAGGACAGGGAAGGGATGTGGTTAGACATTATTATGGCTAGCACTGGCTGCTGAAGGAAGGGAGGATTGGAGGGAAGAAGTAGTCACAGGTGATCAGTTAGTTATCCAGGTAAGAGTAGGTAATGGTGTTCTGGATGGAGACGAGTAGACCTATAAGGGAAATATTTAGACTGTAAAATTAGTAGGATATGGTAATCGATTGGTTTGGAACAGAAAATAAGGGAAAAGAGAAAAACAGGTGTCTAGACCAGTGGTTCTGAAACTCCAGTGTGGATCAGAATCCTGTGGAGTGCTTGTTAAAACACAGATTACTGGGCCTCACCCCAGAGTTTCTGATTGAGTAGGTCTGGATGGGGCCTGAGGGTTTGCATTTCTAGCAAGTTCCCCAGCGCTGCTGCTGGTGCCCAGACTTTAAGAACCACCTTTCTCATGTGGCCCCCACTGCCCGCTCCAGGGTATCTGGCTGGCTGTGGCTGTTTCCTGGTCGTCCAGTGCTGCAGCAGAGCTACGCCAGTGTTTTGGTGACTCTTGCAGGTGACTCTATCACCTCTCCTGTGCTGCGTGGCTGTGTCCAGGAAGCTCTGCAGCGCCTGCCTGAGAGTCCGTATGCCAGACCAGCAGGATTTCTGTCCAGCGAAATCATTTGCAGTAATAAATGGACCACACTTCTCAGCTTCGATGCTAATGATCTTGTTCTGTTATCTGATGCCCCATAGGCTTAAAGATGTGTCCAAGATGCAATCTGAAGTCACGGAAAGAGTAACACTTGTTCTACCACATGCTGGTTGTGTGATGCTGGACTTGTGGCTGAGAGTATTGGAGCCTCCATTTTTCTCATCTGTGAAATTGATTTTATGAGATTTGGCCCGTGTAAAGTGCTTTCTGCAATGTCTGGCTCACAGCAGCTCCTCAGCAGAAGTTGGGAACCGTACCTAATGACCCTGGTTGGGAAGCTGGCAATCATCTGGAGGGTAGGCCAGGGGACGGGGTTGTGTAGCACTTTGGAGAGGGCTGATCATGGCCTTTTAAACCTTTCACAGTAGATTTGCTGTCATTGTGACACTTCTCAGAAGTGTGTAAGTAGCAGATTTCAACAACAGCTTTCACTTCGGCATTCCATTGGAAATATGTATTTCTAAGGTTCTTTTCCACACAGGCTGGGCTACAACCCCAGACACCTTCAAACTCACAGTTATTACATAGCAATCAGCTGACCACATGGTGGTACAGGATCTTGGCGTTCCCTTTTACATGTGCCTGCTAGTACCCAGCCAGCTAATTCAGCCTCCCACAAACACGGGAGTGACTGTCCTCATGGCTTCTGCTAGCGTTAGCTACCTGTCTGGGCCAAAGAGTCAGTGCTAGTGTCAGCTACCTGCCAACTGCTAGAGTCTTCCAAGAAATGAAAACATTTCCTGACATTAGCACCTAGGTCTCTTGTTTCATCACTCACTCTCGAAGTCAGAATAACTTCTGATGAAGCAGGATTTTAACACACAACACGGTGTTACCCCAGTACTAATAGGGGATGGACATGACCGACATAGGCTCAAACTTGCTTGGTCTCTTCCAGAAATCAGCTGAAGCTGAATCCCCTACAATGTTGTGTTTCTCAAAGTGAAGTTCAGAGACCACCTCTATCAGAATTTCATAGACGTTTTTAAAATGCAGAGTCCCAAGAACCTCCAAACCCACTAAATTAGAATCTCTGGGTGTAAACACAGCGGCTGCATTGTAACACACTCTTTAGGTAATTCTTATGCACATTGTATTATACTTTTCTCTTTTAAATTATATTGCTATGAAAGTATTACTTGCTCAAGTTTTTAAAAATCAAATAACACTAAAAGGCTCATAATAAAAGACAACTAGTGCCTCCTTTCCTCTATCTAGCTCCATTCCCCAGAAGTTCCATAAGCTAAGCTCTGAATTTTTGTGTTCCCCCCAATTTATGCCTTGAAATACTGACTCCCAAGGTGATGGTATTAGAATGTGGGACTTTTTGGGAAGTGATCTGCCTCATAAATGGAACTAGTGTCCTTATAAAAGAGGCCTAAAGGATCTTTATCTCTTCTATAAGGTCTCTATGAAAACACAGAGACAAAGCACCAGCGTTGAGAAAGCAGGATGCCACCAGACACCCAATCTGCCAGTGTCTTGATCTTTGCCTTCTCAGCCTTCAGAACTGTGAGAAATAAATTTCTGTTGTTTGTATGCTGCCTGGTCTATGGACTAAGACATCCATGTTAAACTTTCATAATTTTCTTCTTCTGGTTTTTACCTTTCTATTTCTAAATAATGCGATAATACTGAAATTTGTTATATTAATTTTAGACATTATCTGCTGGATATCTATTATGATTGATTAACATTCAGGAATTTATCTCACATAATTATCCATTCTCATCTTCTTTGAATAGTCACTTAAGTTTTTGTTAAATCAAGAATTAGAGTTGTAATTTCATGACTATGTAAATATTGCTTAGTATTGAGCCAAGAAGAGACTGTGAATATGTTCACTTTCTTATTCAACTTCTGTTTTATCTTTGACTTTCAGGTTCTATCAAACAACTGTCAATTTTATTTTCCAAATGCTCAGATATATCAAATACTTATTATTCTTTCCTTGCCACAGGAGATTACATTTCCCTGCATCCCCATTCTTCTGCTCTGCATAGACTCTTAATTCTGATTTCCTTGTTAGATTTTTATTGTCTGGCCTCACGGTTTTGTCTTTCTTTGTTTATTTACCTATTTTGATAAAGCACATCCTCCAATAACTTCCTTAAGAAACAGTGCATTAGAGGAATAAGTATTAAATCTTTACATGTTCCAAAATACCTTTATTTGTCCCTCACACTTGATTGAGGGTTTGTACTGAGTTGAATAGTGTCCTCCCAAAATTTATGTCCATCAGGAACCTCAGAATGTGACCTTATTTGGAAATAGAATCTTCTCAGATATAATTAGTTAAGGTAAGATAAGGTCATACTGAATTTGGGTGGGTCCTAAATCCTATGACTTTTAGGAAGGCCATGTGAAGGCTGGACCTGGTGGCTAATGCCTGTAATCCTAGCACTCTGGGTGGGAGGCCGAGGCAGGAGGATCACTTGAGCCCAGGAGCTTGAGGTTGCTGTGAGCTAGGCTAACACCACAGCACTGTAGCCCAGGAAAGAGAGTGAGACTCTGTCTCAAAAAAAAAGAAAAAAGAAAAAAAAAAAGGAAGGCCAGGTGGAGACAGAGGCAGAGACTGGATAGATACATCTATACATCTATAAGCCAGAGAGCACTAGAGATTGCTGACAACCATCAGAAGCCGGGAGAGAAACGTGGAACAGATTCTCCCTTAAAGCTTCTAAAGAAAAGTCAACTCTATCTGGTTTGGATATTTGGTGCTTCCAAATCTCATGTTGAAATTTAAGCCTCAGTGTTGAATGTGGGGCCTGCTGGGAGGTGTTTGGGTCAATGGGGCGGATCCCTCATGAATGGCTGGGTGCCCTTCCCATGATAATGAATGAGTTCTCACTTCATTATTTCACGTGAGAACTGTTGGAAGAGCCTGGAAACTCCTCCTCTCGCTCTCTGCTCCTTCCCTCACCCTCACCGTGTGACACTCCTGCTCCCCCCTCACCTTCTGCCTTGACTGGAAGCTCCCTGAAGCTCCCACCAGAAGCAGATGCTGGCACTATGTTCCCTGTACAGTCTACAGAACGGTGAACCAGTTAAACCTCTTTTCTTTAGGCTCAGGCTCAGGTGTTTCCTTTATAGTGATGCAAAACAGATGGATACAGCCCTGCTGGCACCTTCAGTTTGAACTTCTGGCATTCATCACTGAGAGAGGATAAATTTCTGTTGTCTTAAGCTACCCAATTTGTGATGCTTTGTTACGGCAGCCCTGGGAAACTAATACCTGGCTTACCTGGGTATAAAAGTCTATGTTAGGCAGCAGCTGCCTCTGAATCATGACAGCACTGCCCTATGGCATTATCGTTTCCAATGTTGGTTTGAGAAGTCTAATGCCCCTTTAATTCCCGTTTCTTTGTATGGGAAGTGCCCCTTCACTACCACCGACTTTTAGTATCATGTCTCCATCCTGGTGTCACTACCTTTAGTTCATGGAGTAAACTAAAATTCACTAAGAATCTTAGAATTCTCTATCTCAGTGTGGTTCCTTTTTCATTAAATGAGATGGGCACGTGGAGAGCCTTTTCGATCTGGTAGGTCAAGTCCTTCAGTTCTGGGAAATTTTCTCATGTTATTTCTTTGATAATTTCCTCTCCTTCATTGGTTGAAAGTTGAATCTCCCAGACTTGCCTCCCCAAATTTCTCATCCTCTGTTTCCTATTCTCTACTTCTCTCTTTTTTCTACTTTCTTACAGATTTCCATGGCTCCCTCTATGTCTTCTGTTTTCTTCATGTTGCTTATTCTGATGGTTAGGGTCTTTCTCATATTGAAAACCTTCCTCAACTGTTCCTGAGCCTTAGCTATCTGGGTTTAACAGTGTGGCAGCAAATAGCTTATTGGAAACTATGTGTGAAGGAGGATCTTGTCAACCAACTCTGGAGAGAGGAAGAGAACCCAAGGCCCCAACCACTTTGTGTGGAAGAGTTTAATCAATGCCCTATACTCAGCCTCACGCCTCACCTGCATATGTTGCTATACCTGCTGTTTTGAATGCTGAGCTTTTCCAAGGTTCTGAAGGAAGAATCAAATTTTTTTTTCTGACACCTACAGTTTGTAGCTTTCTCCTCTCTGCTAATAAAGTCACCACTGTCTTTGAGAGATTTCTCTCTTTGAAAAATGTATGTTAAGGCCAGGTGCAATGGCATATGCTTATAATCCTAGCACTCGGGGAGGCCGAGGTGGGAGGATCACTCGTATTTTCCAGTCTGGGGATTACTTAGAGTTAACTGGATCACAGGTAGGAAGAAAGTCACTAATAGTTTAGGTATGATCCCTGCAATCCCTGTTGAACCTCAGAATTTTGCCTCATAGTGTGAAATAAAAGATTGTTGTGGGGAGTGATCATTTAAGCAACTCAGCAGACTCATCCAGCTTCAGAAACTTTCTGTGGAGAATCATCCTTTAAAGATGATTCACAAGTTGCTTTGTTGCAAAGGAAAGAAAAAATTTCAATGAGAATTGCAAGCTTTCTTTTCCTTCATGCAAAGTATGACTTCTCCACAAGAATATGGCTGATTGGAAATAAGTCTTAGTTTCCAAACACAGTTTGTCTTTTCAAAATTTATCTATCAAATCCTCCAGGGATAAGAAAATATTAACTCAGAGCCAGAATTCAGAAGGATAGTCACACATTATTCATGGCTCTAGAAAGGGGTTCTCACAAAATGTGTTGAATAACTGTAGTTGAAATATTAACAAATGTTCTCAAATTCCCACATGTAGATCCAGACTGACTGATTTCCTATAATTTTAGGTACTGCTAGATGAAATGTTATTTCCCCAATAGTCTAGAGACCCTTATTCCTGAAAAGTAAAATATATGCAAAAGTCACATTTGAAAATATTTCCATTATTTCTCTTTACTAAAAATGAACTTAGGCCAGGCATGGTGGCTCACGCCTGTAATCCTAGCAGTTTAGGAGGCCAAGGCAGAAGGATTATTTGAGGCCAGGAGTTAAAGACCTGCCTGAGCAAGAGCAAGACCTTATCTCTGCAAAAAATAGAAAAAATTAGCTGGGAGTTGTGCTATGTGCCTTGAGTCCCAGCTACTCCAGAGGCTGAGGCAGGAGAATCATGTGAGCACTGGGGTTTGTTGTGTGAGCTATAGTGTAGCTCACACAACAGCGTAGCTCACACAACGGTTCCTGTGAGCTATGATGATGTCACAGGTGACAGAGTAAGACTCTGTCTCAAAAAACAAATGAAATTAAATTTTCTTTTTGGATTGCTTCTTGACCTTTTGGCCAGGATCAAGTGTAGTATCTGTTCTTATCAGTTTAATATCTGATATGTCCTCTGAGGACAATATATTAAATGGATTTTTAGAGCAGGGAGATAGAATAGGAGCTTGCTTCATCCACTCCCCAAATCAACCTGGTATTGCAGTACCTCCAGAAATGGTGAACTAAAAAAAAAAAAAAAAAAAAAAAAAAATTCATTTTGGAATAATATTTTTTCTTTATAAAAATAATGTGTGTTCATTGCGGAAAATTTCAGAAATATAATTCATATCAAAATTTGGCATGTATTTTACAATTACTGCTTTTCTCAACTTGGGCACTCAATTTTCATCAAAAATACTTGAAATGGTATTACTAAGTTTAAGTATTACTAAGTGTATTCATCGGGGTTCTCTAGAGAAACAGAACCACTAGGATAACATACATCTACACTCGCATACACATGTACATCAAGACAGAGAGAAAGAGAGAGTGAGAGAGAAAGAGAGATTTATTTTGAGGAATTTAAAGAACTGGCTCACGTGATTGTGGAGGTTGGCAAACCCAAAATCTGCAGGGTAGGCCAGCAGGCTGGAGACCCAGGGAAGAGTTGACACTGCAGTTCAAGTCCAAAGGAGCCTGTTGGCAGAATTCCCTTGTCTTCAGGGAAGGCCAGTCTTTTGTATTAGGGCCTTTAACTGACTGGATGAGACCCACCCACGTCATGAAGAGTAAGCTGATTTACTCAAAGTCTACTGATTTAAATGTTAATTGCATCTAAAAAATACCTTCCCCAAAACATCTAGGGTGTTTGGCCAAATATCTGGTTACCATGGGCTAGCCAAGTTGACACATAAAATGAGCCATCACTTTAAGTTTTAGGTTCTTGATAAATATTGCCATTTCATTGTAATTGGTTACATTCTCATCTGCGGTAGATGAGCAAGCTCATCATATCACACCCTAGCAAGTAATCAATATTATCTCTCTTCTCTCTTTGTCAGTTCTATGTGAAAATAATTCTATAGTTTTAATTTATATACTTTTGATTACTATAGATTGAACACTGTCATATATTCATTGACCATTTATACTTACTACTTTGCTAATTGTCTATTCATTATTTTTGTTTATCTTTTCTATTCAAAAAGCTATGAAATAAATCAGAAAGGATAAAAGCTTATTATATTCAATTCCACAAAATTTAAGAAAATTTGTATAGAGATTTTTAAAAAGTGATAGACTGAGGAGAGTATTTGAACAAATATGACAGATTTAATGTTGATACAGTAAATATATTAAAATTTCTACTGTCCAGTAAAATTTTGAGAGGTAGTGAGCTTCATTGCAAAGAAGGTATCCAAGCCGAGACTGGGTGACTAATGTCAGGGATGTTCCAAATGAATGTCTACATCAAGAATGCCCTAAAATTTTTACAACAGAATGTGGGGCTACTTTTTTGTTGCCCCTTCTTCCAACACTTTTTCCTGGGCAAAGATCCATGTGTATAGCTGTGGTTATCCCAAACTTCAAGGAATTTATTCACGATACCATTGAATTTGGACCAGTTTCCAAGAAGAAACAACACTGAATTCCCTTTCTCAAAACAATGGAACAGAAACCAAAGGAGGAAAGAATGGGAAAAATAATCTCAGGGACAAAGATTAAAGGTGATGAAGAGACAGAGCCTCCATATGTGAGAACCCTCCATTCTGTGGTTGCAGATGGCAGATCTCAAAGGGAAAGGTTCCAAGCCTCCCATCCGAACTTTGAATGGCTGCTCTCACTTCCCATGATGTGAACACTGGGGGGAATCATTCCAATTTTGGACAATTAATAAATTTTAAAAGTTTCTAAAATTCAATAATAAGGGACCAATGGAAAAATAGATAAAATGCAATAGAAAAATGCTTAATGTACTATGCTTAATGATAAAATGCTAGAATTAATTGAACAAGTACTTGTCGAGTATCAACCATGTTCACTTTCTACTAAGTACTAGATATAGCATTGTGAACAAAATCTGACAAGTTCTCAGATTTCATAAAGTTTACAGATGAATTGGGGAGAGATTCATTAGTCACATAACCATGCAAATAAGTCTGAAATGAGAACTGTGATGGGTGCAATGAAGTAAAGGTACATGATAAACTGAGAGAATGTAACAGGGAGACCTGGTCTAGCCCAGGCTGTCAGGGTTGGTCATCCTGGAATAAGAGATGAACTGGGGTCTGAAGAATAAGTAGGAGCTAGCAGGGGAAGGTTAGGAGGTGAAGTGGAGAAAAGAGGAATGTATGAGAAGGCAGGGAACAGGGCACATTCTCAGAAAGGGACCATGATGCCTGTTAACACCACTGTTATTATTAAACTCCATTCAGGAAATACTACCAAATGTATTGAGACAATAAAACAAAATGGGAAAGCAGAGACTAAATGGTTATTTTCAGATGATATGATTATCTACTTGGAAAATCTGAGAAAAATTTAGTGAAATTCTAATTCTTTTTTTTTATTAATTTTTTTTATTTCAGCATATTAAGGGGGTACAAATGTTTAGGTTATGTGTATTGCTCTTGCCCCACCTGAGTCAGAGGTTTAAGCGTGCCCATCCCCCAGACGGTGCACACCGCACTCATTAGGTGTGAATATACCCATCCCCTCCTCCCCTCTCTCATGTGAAATTCTAATTCTAATTGAGAAAATATTCAGTAGAATGGTTGGTTATACAGATATACAAAAATCAGTAACCTTTAATACAGCTATAGTGCAGGAACAGTATTTACAGTAACGACGATGATGTAAAATGCCTAGGCATAAAGGAGATAACAAGAAATGTAGAGAAACTATTAAAATAAAATCTCACTGAGCAGTATGATATTCTGTATTCTTAAAAGAATATGTAAAAATGTCATTCCTCCCCAAAGTATTATATAATTTAACATGTTGGGGAAGGTTGGCGTAGAATTTGAGAAAAGTATTATAAATTTCAACTGAAACAATTAAAAAAATTAATATTGGGTGATTTACTTTATCATATATTAAAACATACAACAAAACATAATGTTTTTTTAAATGGATGCAAAAAAGCATAGGTAAATCAGCAGAGTGATACAAAGTTCCAGAAATAGACCCAAATAAATATAGAATTCTAATACACTTGTATTTTTAATTGCTTGACTGAATGCTGCTGTTTGGACATATCATTATGGTACTAACCCCTGATCAGTGGTTATATATCAGGTGGCCATTATTATCCCGGCTTTCCTGAAACAGGTTTAGCTTAGGCCTCTTGTCTTGGCATAATAATTAACAGTACCTACTTTCTCTCTCAAAAATATCCCCTTTTGGATGATAGATTAAATGGTCACCCAAGTTTTATTTCTTTATATATATATATATATATATATATATATAGTTTCTATTTTTTTCTTAACATAAATAGCACTTTAATAAGCATACTTGTAGCTTTACATAGGATTTTTATATGACTAGATCAAAGTATGTATACATTTTAATATATATATATATATATTGCCTTGCCTTCCAGAAAGACTGTATCAATTTATACTCCCACCAGCAATTGTCAGAAGAGTTATTTTTCCAAAACCTTAAAAAACTGGGAAGTACCATTAGTTTTTAAGAGTCTTTGCCAGTTTAACAAGTGAAATTATATCTTACTGCTTCAATAGTATTTGTTTCATTACTGTTGTGGAAAAACATTTGTGAGGATTAGTGTTCTTTCATTGGGAGCAACAGGAAACAATTTGGTGGATTAAATCAGGGGGATGCAGGCAAAGGCATCAAAGGCCCACAGAATTACATGGAGGCTGGAGAACCAGGTGTAGGCAAGGGCACGACAGGCCATGCTGGAGGTGAGGAAACGGGCTCCTCAGCACAGGACTCGGTTGTAGAAGAGCATCGCTGGTCAGGTCTGCTCAGGACACCAGCACAAGAACAGAGGGGAGCCCCAACAGTTTTGGTCTCTTTATCCCTCTCTTAAGATTCACGTTCCAATTGACTTAGCTTGGGCCACATGCCTGCCCTTAGGCTACGAATGGCCAGTGCCCTGATTACAATCTCACTGAACCATAGCCAAAGAGAGAGATAACTTCCCAAGGGAAATCAGAGAGTTGTTAGGAAGAGGAAATGAATCTCGGGCAATCAACCCAACACATGACTATGACAGCTTTTTTCTATATTGGATATTCATTTCTCCTTCTGCAAATCATCTAGTCATGTCTTTTGCACAGTTTTCTCCTGCAGTGTTCATCTTTATTTTGCTGACTTACAAGAGAGCTGCAAGTACATTTCAAAGCTGGGCTCAGTAGGGCTTTGCAGAAGCCCCCTAAAGATCTCTTCATTCTTTTTTAACTGGCAAAAGTTTACATCCTACCGCCCCTTGCAGGTTTTGTCCTGTTGTCTGTTAGTTGGTTGGTTGGTGACCTTTAATTAAAATAAGTGAAGGCTGTTATGGAGTTGGCACTTTTTCTTTTTTCTCATGGTGCTAGTTGTAACTGTGATACTAGCTATTATAATTTAAATCTCAAAATCACAATGGTTTAGATGATTTTATTTTTTTTGAATGTAAGAAAACATTTTATTTTATAACATAAAAAGAAGTACATAAATCATAAGTTTGCAGTTTGATGAGTTTTCACAAATGTATGCATCAATATGACCAGGACCCCAATAAAGAAGGACCCCAGAAGCTGACCCCCCACCCCAGTGACTATCCCACCCACAGGTAACCACTGTCTGGATTTAGAATTTTATTTTATTATAGTTTATTTTTTTTAGAATTTTATTCTAAATAAATATTATTTATTTTTCAGAATATTATGGGGGTACAAACATTTTGGTTACATGTAATGCCTTTGCCTCTCCTAAGCCAGGGTTACAAGCCTGCCCTTCCTCCATACAGTGTGCTCCGCATCCATTAGTTGTGAGCTTACCCACTCCCACCAATCCCCTCCCACCTGACCGGCACCAGTGAATATTACTACCATGTGAGCACCTTAGTATTGATAAGTTAGTACCAATTTGATAAGTTAGTACCAATAAGTGAGTACATGTGGTGCTTGTTTTTCCATTCTTGTGATACCTTATTTCGAAAGATGGGGTCAATTTCTATCCAGGATAGTGATGGTTCCAAAACATGGCCCCGAAATTCTTTAACATTCTTCCCACAGAAAAGTGAAATCTATGGCCCATCACCTTGGATCTGTGCTCTGTGACTGCTTGATCAATAAATTATAGCGAATTGAAATTGTATCAGCTTCTGGGCCCAAACTTCAAAAAATGTCAGCGTCTACTCTCTGTCTCTTGGGACCTTTGCTCTGGAACTCAGTCACTATGCCATGAGGAAAGCAAGCAGCCTGGGAGGAGGCCAGAATGGAGAGGAACTGGGGGCCTCAACCCCAGCTCGGCTGCCTGCTGACACCCAGCACTTACTTGCCAGCCACATGAGAGACCATCTCGAAAGGCAGCTCCCCCCACCCCAGTAGATCTGCCCCCGCTGATGCCATGTGGAGCAGAGGGCACCTAGCCCTACAGAGCTCCACCCAGATGAAAGCTTTGTGAGTAAAATAAATGACTGTTGTGATTCTAAGCCTCTAACTTTTGGGGTGGTTTGTTGCACAGCAATAGATAACAGATACAGAGCAACACACTAGAAGTTTATTTCTCATTCACAGTCCAGTGCTGACATTATGGTGAGAGAGCAATCTTCACCAGGTGATTTAGAGGCTTCCAGTAGGCATGTTTCTTGCATTTTCCGATGCTGCCCTTCCCTGAGGGATGTGGCTACTCTATGGCAAAAAAGTAAGCAAAAAAGTAAGTGGGGAAGTAAAGTTTGCATCCTTCAGCTGTCTGATCAGGAAATAATTCGTCCCCTTCACTTGCATTTCTATTGGCCAAACTAGTCCTATGGCCACACACGGATGCATAGGAGGCTGGGAATGGTGGTTCCTGGCTTCCCAGTAAAAACCTCACACTGTGGAAGGTGGAGTAGCCAGCTGTTGGACATACTCATTTCTCAAAGAAATTGAATCTTATCTTCCTTGGACTGCAAAAAAGTAAAATAAGAGAAGCAGTTGTTTCTGTTAGAGGAATCTCATTATTCACCGTGTGGATTGGTCTCCTCCAGTAGCTTATTTCTCAACAAAATATGGGAAAATATAAAAGCCCAGTCGTGACTAATTGTTGTTAAATAGATAGTTAAATCTCTTATCTTTCTGAGGCATGAATTTGCTCATGGAAAATTAAGTCGTTTCCCCAAAAGGAATCAATCATGGGTAACTGAGAGGGAGATTCCCCAGGAAAGAAAACTGGTTTGGGTTGTTTATTTTTTGTTTGTTTTGTTTTGTTTTTTTCGAGACAGAGTCTCCGTCTGTTGCCCTAGCTAGAGTGCAATGGCATCATCATAGCTCACCACAACCTCAAATTCCTGGGTTCAAGTGATGCTCCTGCCTCAGCCTCCCAGGTAGCTGAGACTACAGGCATAGGCCACAATGCCCAGATAATTTTTTCTATTTTTAGTAGAGATGGGGTCTCACCCTTGCTTAGGCTGGTCTTGAACTCTTGACCTCAAGTGATCCTTCTGCCTCAGCCTCCCACAGAGAGCCACTGCTCCCAGCCTGAGTAGTTTCTTTTGAAGCATGGCAGGTTGCAAAGTAGAAAGCATAGAGGAGCAATCAGAACAACAGTAGTTTGGGCCTTGGCCCTGCCATTCACTGCTGGATGACTTTGTCTGCCCTCCTTATATCTCCATTGCTTCAGCAGGAAAAAGGCTTGGACTAGATAATCTTGAAGGATTTTTTTTTAAAGTTCATCATCTATGACTCTGAGTACAAATAATATACAAAAACCTCCAGTCTTGGAAAAATGGAGTTGATGCCATGATATATACATGCAATCGCAAATTAATATTCTACCGTCTGAAATAATCCTCTCCTCAAAGAAGTTAGAGTGGGAACTGTGGATTTTTCCACCTTTGCACAGCATTCCCTTAGCAACAATAGCAACAGAAACTGCCTGAACTTTAGTAACAATAAATGAGGAGACATGTCTTGGGATTCTTTCCTAGGAATAGATTATTATCCCCAGCTTAGAACTCATGTGAGTTCACAATTTCAATAGGAATAATGAACCATATCATTTCTTCCCCACCTCCCAAATTTTAATTTGTGGGATCAGCTAAAATAGTGAGTAAAGCATAGTGTACATAAAGGAGGGAAGTTATGCAAGCAAATTCTATATCTGTTCTCAAAATTATAATTAAAAAGAGATAGTGCTGTGAGGCTCTGTCTTCAGCAAAGTGCTGACCAGTTAAACCCCAAGCTTAAGTCATAGGAAATAAAGCTTTGTGCTGTGTATGCATTTATTAAGTGTCCCATTTCTTTAGAAAAATGTTGATTTTATACATGGCCATAACTATTTTTTTTCCATCAGTCCTGGGGTCTACTGTTCAAGGGACTGCTGTCTTTGTCCACAGAAATTGCAGTGTCAGCAAATGGGAAGAACGCAGATATAAATCTTTGCATGGAGTGTGTGTGTCTATATGTGTTCAATTCTGTGCCAGGGATCTCAGAGAGCTGGTGGTAAATCACAATAATTCTGAACCTCTTCAAAGTTTTTGGGGAAAAGAGTAGGGGAAGAATACAATATCCAATGTTTAATTAAAAAGTCCAACACAAGAGACCTTAGGATGAAAATAATATGCAAGAAATGGTCAGTTTTATGAAGTTTTGGGGTAAAATTATTCCTTAAATGGGCTTTCCTGAAATAAATTAAAAAATGGAAATGTTTGTGTATATTTATTTAATGATAGTTTTTATAATGACCAGTTGGAGTAATGTCTATTGCCATTGCTCCTGTAATAAACTTCATTGAAGTTTTTAATTGTCCTCTAATTTCAGTCTATTATTAGAGTATTAACAGCTGCTGTAAACATGGAATTGCTATTTATACTTTACCTCAAAAGACTCAGAGTTTACACCAAAAGGCTCTGGTTAATTCTTTTTATGTGAAAGAATCATACCCTTCTGAAAATCCTAACTTATTATTATTTTAACAATAGAAATTTTCTGCTTCTCCAGATGCCTAAAATGTGGCTTTAGTTCAGGCAGTTCAAATAATACTATCTCTTCTGGCTGAACACAAGTTCAGAGTAGGGCTTCTACATCCTTCATGAAAAACATAAGATAAAATTTTAATAAAACTTATCTGACTTCTTTTTACTTTGTGCCTACTACAACAAGTTTCCCTCCAAATTCAACATTCCTTTTTTTCATGCTTCTTAAATAACTTAAAAGTTAGTGTGAATAGAGAGTGGAGGACACAGCTTTCCAATATAGTCAGTTTACTTCTGAAATCACGTATTGCAGCCGCTGTCTTGCTTCCTCACATAAGGCTAGAAAGACAGATGATATGCTTGCTTATTGAGAGACTACACTTCCTAGTTATTCAATACTTACTCTGAAATACAAAATGTCATTTTTATTGACACAATAATTTACATATTTATGGGATACATGTGAGTATTTGTTGCATGAATAGATCATCTAATGATCAAGCCAGGATATTTGGGGTATCCATGATCATGGTAAATGATCCTTGAGCATTTATAATTTCTGTGCATTAGAAACATTTCAGGTCTTTCTTCTAGCTATTTTGAAATATACAAATATACACTGCATTGTTGCTAACTATAGTCATCTCACTCTACTGTTGAACATTAGAACTTAAAACTTGTATCTAACTGTGTGCTTGTACCCATTAACCCACCTCCCTTCATCCCTTCTCCCACATACCCTTCCCAGCCTCTGTTAACTATAATATCATTCTATTCTCTACCTCCATTAGATCAACTTTTTTAGTTCCCGGATATGAGTGAGAACATGTGATATTTGTCTTTTTGTGACTGGCTTATGAAATTTTATTATTATTAATGGGAAACCGTAGCCTTGGAAAATTTAATATTTGTGGTCACTATATGGAAACGCAATCTGCTTTAGTTTAAACTCATAAATAATTGGAAAGTGATAAGAAACCTCAAATGAAGTTTGCCTCCAAAGAGTATCATGCATCTTACCAGGGATTTCCTCACAAACTCTTGAGAACCTCAGAATCATGTTATAAAATCCAAATGGGACAAAATTATGGATGCCTTTCATCATACTAAGTGAAATGAGCCAGACAGAGAAAGACAAATACTGTACAGATCACTTATAGGTGGAATCTAAAAAAAAAAAGTTGAACTCATAGAAACAGAGTAGAATAGTGATTTCCAGGGACTAAGTGGGGTAGAGGAGTGGGGAGCTGTTGTTCCAGGGGTACAAACTTTCAGTTATAAGATGAATAAGTTCTGAGGACCCAGTGTACAGAAGAAACCAACATGCCAACACCTAGATCGTGTGAGTCAATTCCTTATAAAAAATTTCTGCTATTTAAGCCACAGCCCCACCAAAAGGAAAACACAGGAAAATTCACTATGATGTGATCAATCCAACTCTTTGTGAAAATATAATATTTAATACAGTCAATTAAAACACTTAGATTATGAGTTTTAGCTTTTCTCATTGCTTTTATGTAATTTCCAATTTGAAGAGATTTGGTCATCCAGGATTGGGCACTCAGTCAACATATTGAATTATTTTTAGATGTAGCCAAGAAAAGCAATTCTTATCAGATAAAGGAAAATCACATTCTAAACCAGCTTTTGATGTGTGGTTTTATAATAATTTTCGGTTAAACTGAGCAGTTAGAGTTAACAACCCCCAACAAGGTCCATGTTGCAGAAAGCACACGACACAGCTGGTTTGAACAATGCAGGGATATTTCTTCCACATTGATGTTCCTGAGATAGAGCTGTAAATGTTTCTAAAGTAACATTCATGTGGGCAGATAGGCACTGGGCCACCTCTGCTGTGAGCGCCAGAGGACCAGCAGGGGTAATGGGGACCAAGGGGAAGAACTACTCAGGCAGGTCCAGACCGGTGAGGAAAGCGACAGAAGCCATTATGGGAGCTTGCCTGCACACAAGCTCCAGAGGATTTTACATTCTGTTTGATTTGGGTAATGTGAGCCTCAATTGTGTCTTAATTTTCTCTGCTCTTGCTGTTCCGCACCCCTGGGAGCTCTCACACTGACCCAGGCACACAGACTCACAGACTGGAAAGGTCTCTGCAGCAGATGTTGTCAGCGCCACCTTCCTCTCCTCCCTCTTGGCATTGGATTCTACACATTGAAGGCTGCTCTGCCCGCTCCCAAGGCAAGCCAGATTGCCAGAGTTTATCCTTCTGAGAGCATCTGTCAGCCAGCAACAAGCAGGGATTTGGTGGATAAACGACTGTTCCCAGCATTCCCCAGTGGGAGTGGGCTCCAGTTGTTCACAGTGGTAACTTCATTGGCCACCTTCCCACTCCTCCCTTGCTGAACCACTAGGATCACCTTCCACATAAACCACTTGCACATGAACCCTTGACTCAGGGTCTGCTTCTCGGTGGGACTGGGGGACAAACTAGGACAGTCTCCATGACTAGCACAGAGAGGACAGTGAACTTGTTTAATTAAATTGCAGACACAAAAACATGGGGGACATTGCTGCAACCATCTTTGGAAACAAAATCTGCCAATCCCTTGTATGGCAGATTGCTTGATTATTTATATGTTACCCCAATATTCACTTCCTGGTTTATTATCTGAGTTTCAATCTCGGCTTCTGTAACTGTACAACTAAGCAACTAAGTCAGCCTCCTTGACCTTTTGTGTCTGTTTCCTCATCTGTAGAAAATACCTACTGCAGGGAGTTAACTGATTATGTTGTTGTTGTTGTTATTTTCATTTCTCTATAATTATCCTGAGTATTTTTTATAGTTGAAACTTGTCTATGAATGTGCTTTACGTAAAGTTAATAGACAATTAAGTCATCACTCAATTCCAAGTTTTTAATAAATCACAATATATAAGAATTTAAAGCATTTTCATTATCTTTTGAATAGGTAAAAGATGAGAGACAAAATTCCAATAATCCTGATTTGATCTTTTATTTTTTAATTCAGTATATTATGGGCGTACAAACATTTTGGTTACACAAAATGCATTTGCCTTGCTCAAGCCAGGGCCACAAGTGTGTCCTCCCCCCAGACAGTGCACCCCGTCTCCATTAGCTGTGGGTTTACCCGCCCCACCCGCTCTACCCCCCACCCCCACTCACCCCACCTGACCGGCACCCAGTGAGTATTACTATCATGTGAGAGCCTTAGCGTTGATCAATTAGTACAAATTTGATGGTAAGTACATGTTTTTCCGTCCTTGTGATACCTCACTTCAAAGGATGGTCTCAAGCTCTATCCAGGATAATATAAGAGGTGCTAGATCACCATTATTTTTTGTAGTTGAGTAATATTCCATGGTATACATATACCACATTTGTATGTATTCCATGGTATACATATACCACATTTTATTAATCCACTCATGTATTTATGGACATTTGGGTTGTTTCCACATTATCCTGAGTCTTTAGACAGTCCTATGGGGACGGCTTGGCTTTTCTTGCTTGTGATACAGAGATCAAGGGAACATTTATGAAACTTCTCTTGGGACGAGAGATTAAGGGATGGTACCTGGGAGTAATGTCAGAAACTGTGAGGGAAAGCTCCCAGGAACGAAACAGATCCAGAGGTCAGCAGTCAGATTCTCAAGGTCCAGCTGCCCCTCACTTGCCATCCTTGGAGGATTATTGCTTGGTTTGATGATAGGAACTAGTGGGGGTTTTTATGGAAGGTGAGAGAAATTTTACTCTGTCATGGGTTTTGTTTCTTTTCTGTTCCCTCAAACATGGAGTACTAAACATTCAGTCTTGAGAATTTAGAAAATTTCCTCTGAATCCAAAACTACCCTGTAATGACCTGGAAGAGTGAATTGTTCTCTCATGTAATTGTAGAAGAGGAATAAATCACACAATAAGAGAATTTGGCTCAATGTCTCTAGCTTCTTAACATGTATTTGCCTGAATGGGGGTAGGGGGGAGTCTTCCTCTACTCTGACTTCACAGCTGATTTGAAAATCTCAGGGCTCAAAAAAGGATATCTCTCTATCAATGATTCAACACATATGCCAAGTAATTGCACCAATATACCTGACATGAGATGGTAAGTGGAGTCTGAAAATCAGTTGCATAAAATTCAGAGTTGCGTTATTGCAAGGGTAACAAAAACCAATATTTTTGAGAGTCTATATGGTCTCAGAGGGCACAAAAGTAAAGGTAGTAAAATATATATTGTTCTCAACTGACCAACTGGGAGAGTGCCCAGTGTCAGTCATTTCCTAACTGACCTCTCCCTCCTCCCCATCCTTGACAAAAACTTGAGCATGTTTTGCCTGAAAATGAAATTGAGTGGGGAAGAGCAGCCAGTCACCAGTGGCGATAGATCCAAATTCACCCTACTTGAGGTTTTACTGTGCTGTTAGACTCCTTAAGGCACGATGTGAGATTGGCCTAGAATTGTCCCCATTCCCTGACTATTTGTTATAAGACAGTTTAGTGTATCCTTATTCCTTCATTTTCTTTTGAAAGATAGAAAAAGATGGAAAACCTCAAAAAGTGCAGACTCAAATGTGGACATCTTCTACATGTTCCTTTTCCCATGCTTGGTTTACTTTATGAGCATAAAAGTTTTCCTGCACTTGTCCTGGACTTAAGAGAAAAGCTATGCTGCCATCAAGAAGATGTATATCACCTCAATACCATGCCTTAGTGAAGTTACACTCCTAATTCTTCTTTTCTTGGCCTTTCAAAGAGTCCACTCTCTTTTCATCTCCCTTTCGCTGTGTGGTCCACTGAGCTCTGACTCCCACACCATCTGTGGCTCTAGCAGCAGTCACAGAGCTCTCTTCATTGCCAAGCCCAAATCACGTTTACCCCAAGCCTAACCTTCCTGACCTCCCTGTGGACTTTGGCACCATCTGTGAGTCTCTTCCTACAAACCTATCCTCCTTAGGCTTCTGAGATAGGTCTTTTCCCTGGTCTCCTCCTGGCTTGCTGGCCATTCCTTCACAGCTAGCCATCATGTCCTGGAAGGTCTTATGATCTTAGCATCCTTAATATCACCTGGATCTGACCCTCTGTCAGTCTTCCCACTACTCTGAACACTCTTTTGTTCTGCTCATCCCTTAAATGTCAGCTATGTCCCAGGATGCTGCTGGCAATCCCTGTCTCACTACTGTCTATTATCCTTTATAAACAGGAATCCCTTATAAACAGAAGTCATACCATGTCACTCTTCTGCTCCAAACCCTCCATTTCTCCCCACACCTGTGACCTTTCCCATTACATCTCTGACTTCATGTCCTCCTCCTCCTCCTCCTCCTCCCTTCACTTGCCCTATTTCAGCCACATTGGCCTCTTCCCTTTGCTCACACGCACAGCTATGCTCCTGCCTCAGGGCTTTCACATCAACTCTTTCTTCAGGACTACTTTTTCTCCAAGCAAAACTTTGTCCAAAGCCACCTTCTAACTGATTAAAATTGTAACCTTCCCTGCCATCTGACAAAGTGCTCCCAATCCCCTTTCCCCAAGTATCACAAGAGCAAGACTCTTGTTTGCTCTGTTCCCTGATGTATCCCCATGGTCTAGAACAGTGGTGCTAGTGTTCAGTGAATATTTTTTTCAATAAATGATGAATGAAAAAACTTTCCTTGTATTATATCATATACTTCTGTGGTTGCAACTACCCATTTTAGGATGAACTCAAATTCATGTCTCAAGTTCAGGCCTCATACCCAAACCACAGACCTATATGTATCCACCTGGCCATTGAGAATCATGCCCAGACCTCTCAAATTCAAAATATCCAAAATAGAATTATTTTCTTCCACCTCCCTTTATAAACCTCCTCCTCCTCCTGTGTTCACTATCCCAGTAAATGGTGTTGTCTCCACATAGTTGTGAGCCTGAAGCCTTATCTGTGAGTCAGAGGAGTTACCCTAGACTCCTCTCACTCACGCCCATCCAGCTCATCACCTGCACCCCATCTACTTCTCTAACCTCATCTCCTACCATGCCCCTCCATTGCCCTGCCCTTCAGCCACCATTGACTTCCATCCTTTCACCCATGCTTCTCCTTCTCTTATTATCACCCTCCCCTCAACCTTTCTCACTCAACTCCAGGCCCAACATTTATCCCATGCATTATCTTCTTCCCAGGCTTCCTCCCATAGTGTCTAGTGCATACATACCTTTATCACATTAATAATTAGCTTACTTATCCATCACCAACACTAGGCTCCGAGGTCTTTAAGGGCAATCAGACGATGGTTGACTGCATCCTGTTATCGCATACAGTATCTACCACATAGTAGGTGTTTAATATGTGTTTGATAAACAAATGTATCCTAATAACCCAAATAAGATGTCAGTCTTAAGTATATGATTTTAATTTATGATGAAAATACAGATTATCATTATAAAGATGATTACACTCTGCACAGTGCCTGGCTCGTAAATATTTAATATATGATGAAAGTTCATGGAAATGCATATTACGAAAAAACTATGAATGGATTTCAAAATTTTTACATTAAAACAAACTCATACTAACTTGTTAAAACATGTCTGAACAGGATGTAGTTTGAGCATGAAGAAGGATAAGTTGTCAGTTGAAAAGTGTCCCTATTAGAGCAACATGAATTCTGCTAAAACTGAAGCAAGAACAAACATCAAATTTCTGGTGAAGCTTCAGTGGAAGAATAGTGACATCATTGATGCTTTACAAAAAGTTTATGAGGACAATATCCCCACACCAAATTAAATGGTGCATACAAATGGGTAACTTGTTTTAAGAGGGGATGAGACAATGTTGAAGACGAAGTTTGCAGCGAAAAACTATCCACATCAATTTTCAAGGAAAAAATTCATCTGGTTTGTGCCAATACCATAGACATCCCAACTGGTTCAGCTTACACAATTCTGACTGAAAAATTAAAGTTGAGCAAACGTTCCACTCGTTGGGTGCCAAAACCATTGTGCCCAGATCAGCTGCAGATAAGAGCAGAGCTTTTGGTGGAAATTTTAAAAGAGTGAGATCAAGATCATGAAGCATTTCTTCAAATAACTGTAACAGGAAATGAAACATGGCTTTAGCAGTATGACCCTGAAGACAAAGCACAATTAAAGCGATGGTTCCTAGGACATGGAAGTGATCCGGTCAAAGCAAAAATGAACCAGTCAAGAGCAAAGGTCATGGCAATAGGTTTTTGGGTGGATGCTCAAGGCATTTTGGGTTGCTGGTGGGCTAAAGAACAACATCTGCTTATTATGAGGGTGTTTTGAGAAAATTAGACAAAGCTTTACAGAAAAATCCCCAGAAAGCTTCACCAGAAAGTCCTTCTCCACCATGACAGTACTCCTGCTCAACCCTCTCATCAAACATTAGGCATCCACCTTACAGTCCTGATTTGGCTCCTTATGACTTCTTCTTTTTTTTATTTTTAATTTTTTTTTAGACAGTGTCTGTCTTAGTCACCCAGGCTGTAGTGCAGTGGTCTTATAATAGCTCACTGCAACCTCAAACTCCTGGGCTCAAGTGATCCTCCGGCCTCCCAAGGAGCTGGGACTACAGATGCACACTACTGAGACCGGCTAGCTTTTGTATTTTTTGTAGAGACAGGCTCTTGCTCTTGCTCAGGCTGGTCTCAAACTTCTAGCCTCAAGCAGTCCTTCCTCCTTGGCCTCCCAAAGTGCTGCGATTGCAGGCATGAGCCACAGTGCTGGGCCTCCTTATGATGAATTCTTCTCGTCTCCTAATCTTAAAAAATCTTTAAGGGTGCCCACTTTTTTTTTCAGTTAAAAATGGAAAAAAGACTGCATTGACCTGATTAAATTCCCAGGACCCTTAGTTCTTTAGGGATGGACTAAATGGCTGGTATCGTGGCTCACAAAAGTGTCTTGAACTTGATGGAGGTTCTGTTGACAAATAATGTTTATATTTTTTATTTTTAATATTGTACTTCCATTTTTGAACTTTTGATGTCTCTTCATATATACTTTGCTGAATGAATAAATAAATAAATGCTGAGGGAATAGCCTTGATAATAGCAAGGAGATATTAAAACAGCATGAGATCAAGTAATGTGGGTCATTACTAGGGCAACAGAGCTCGCGATTAGTGGTGAGAGTATGGCAAGATAGCAGGAAATGAGGCAAGAAGGAAGAATGAGGAGGGAGAAATGGGGCTTTGAGTTTGGGCTCTGCTCCCCAGGCAGTGGGGAGCCCTATAGCATTAAGTCAGAAGAGTGATTAATCAGATGTGTGATTTAGAAGGATCCCTCTGTAGAATAGTGAAGGATGAATTGGCAGGAGTTGGTTGTGATGGGATGAGTGGAGGAGAAGATTTGACTTTGGAAAACCAAATAGAAAACAACTTCGGTAGCTTGAGGGTCTACAGGGTGAAGGCCTAGATGTGTTGAGTTCTGGAGACATTTTAGAAGTCTACATGGATCTTTCCAAGTTAATGATAGCAGACTTTCACTCAAAGGTTTGAACTATGAATGCCCAAGGCTTCCAGAGCCCCAGTGCTGTCAAAGTAGATCAGCACATATGTGTAGCATAGGTCAGTGGTTGCCCTTACCTTCTGATATAGTTAATGACTAGTTTGTTGGGTTGTCATGGCCTTCAAAACTTTCAACCAAACACATACTTCCCCTACTTCCTCTTAGGTTACAGATGTTCCTGAAAAAGCTCCAGAAACACAGCAAAGAGCACTGGCCACTTGCCCATCACTTCCATGGTCCAGAAATCAAGAGTTGCACAATGTGAAAAACTGGGGTCACTTCAGGCAACCACCTGCATTTATAATACTCTAGGACCTCTCTTCTTTCTCTTTTTGCTATAGGCTGGGTGAAAAGAAGCTTAATTCTTTGGGTGCTGGTCCAAGTATGATCCAGTTGTGAAAACTGGTTTGGACATCAGAAGGTCCAGGGCATCAGATAGAGTGTTTTGAGATATCTCAAAGCTATATGTCAATGGGATTCAGCTTTTTGTTAAGACTGTGTTAAGTTACCAAGCCTTTCCAGTGAACTGATATGATCGTGGTCGTGGCTGGGCCATGGGTCACAGGCTTGTGGCTCCCAGAAGCCTTTCTATCAGACTGGATTTCCTATGTGGCTTTCATAGAATGAGTGCTGTTTGCACGTATGATATACATTTTTTAAAGTATTAATAGCTTTGGATAGGCTGGTAAGTGGCTAGAAACCCTGCCACATAGGATTCACATCTGTCTCTTTCAATAATGACTTGGAATGAGGAAAGCATACTTGTTTTATAAGCTGTATTTTTAAAAATAATATATGAGAATATGAAAACTTGAATCAATTTTAATCATTTTAGGTAAAGTCAATAATAATTTGAAATGTTCTCATGTTTGCTCTTTTGTTGTTGTTCCAACGTTCTCCCAACCTTCCTTGTGCAAAGCCAAGGAATCCATAGATGAATCACCGTTTTCAAGCCCTGGTGCGGCTGCACCAAGTCTAAGAACCAAAACATGAAGCCTCGTGATCCAGGACACTTGATGAGGGATGTTGGAAAGCATCTTTTCCCTTTACGCTTCGTTGAGGAAGAAATTGGGGTTAAGGACCTGGCCAAAGTTGCAGTTGGTGAGTGGTTTAGCTGAGACTTGAGGTTGTGCCCCAGATTCCAGAGCAACCCCCATTCCTTGTTGAACAATCTCTGTTTTGAACTTGAACTTGCCAAGCTGACACTCCATGCTATATACAGAACAGTGGGTAAACACACACTCTAGAGTTAGACTGCCTGCATTCAGATCCCAGTTCTACCACTTACAAGTTTAACTCTCTTTAAAATTGTTTTCACTTAGGATGACAACAAATAGCAATTTTTTTTAAATCAAACAAACTTTGGCTGCCCTGAGGAGAGGCAATGCTCCCTCTGTCTTCCCAGCTGCATTCCATTTGCCCAGGACCTTCTTTTCCTTGCTTCGGTGCTTATCTTAATCTTTAGATCTCTGTTTGGACTTAATTTCCTGTGCCAAGTCTCTTTTGGCTTTCTAAGGTTGAGTTGGGATCTCCTCTTCTGTGTCCCCACGGCATCATTCACCCCATCCAGCAATTGCCACCCTGATTTTTGTTCCCATGTCTGTCTCCCCAACCAGAGCTGTAACCGTGAGGTGAGATCCCAGCTTAGCTGGGTCTTTATTATGTACTAATAGTAGTGCATAGCAGGTGCTCAAATATTCGTGAAACTAAAACATGGATAGACGAATGAATGGACAGATAGCGAGAAGAGAAAAAGGTCGGTAGACAAAGAGTGGAGGATAT